>JAKVQU010000140.1:0-25627 GCA_030462985.1 Schwanniomyces sp. yHRVM31
GTGAGATATATATATTTATCATTGTGATAAGACAACATGACACTTATATTATTTATTAAAATTTTTAAAAAAAAAAAAAATAGAATCAATTTTAAATTCCAAAAAAGGTATATATATACAAATAATTATAAAATTTTTTTAAAAAAGTTTTTTTTTTTTTTTTTTTTTTTTTTTTTGAAGGAAGAAGAGGTTTATTCTACCCTACGGTGAACATATTTATTATTATTATTATCACATAATCCTCAGCTTAAGTGGAAGAAACTCACTCGTAATATTATCGTCAGTGCATCCCAAATGGCTACTGATATGCTTCACCCATCTACCCAAATTAGACTCTTTAATTTAAGCTATTTCAATATCTTAAAATTAATCATAGTGTCAAAAATTTTTAGCCACATACCTAAAAGAGTAGGTTCATATTTCATACGCTATAGAGACTTTTACTTTTAGAGCCAGTGGAGAAATTTGAAAGTAAGAAAGCAATTATGCAACCATTCATCACTTCAACTAATCTTGAGAATGCTGGTTGTAACCCACAATGCAAATAAGCAGCAATTTGGTATTTTTGCATCTTGCCATGATGTTCCTATAATAAGCACAACACGAACTATGGCAGGCAGAGGGTTGATATGAAAGCTGAAATTTCTTTAGAATGACAGGACAAAGAAAAGAACCCCACAATTACACTAACTCTTAAACATTCCAATGGCCACCTTCCAACATCCCATATCGATGCAAAAAGTAGCATCGAAAAGATATATATATATATATATATATTGCCATTATAACTTTCCAATGCTTTTATATTTTGATGGAAGGGACATATTGATAGTTTCTGATGACAGAGATTCAATAGGAACAGTACACAGCAAACAAAGAACCTACAATAATATCATAAGAAGTCCACCAATTAGCATAAATCTTGTTCTACATGTTAATGGGAAGGACAGTAATGTAAAAATGGCATACTCAATACTTGGACTTCCAAATTTGAATGGTAGTAGTCTGCCATTTTAAAAACTTAAACTATAAAGTACCTCATTGCGTTGAACCCAGTTATTTGATACCATATTTGAGATATACATACTCTTGATGTTATCTTCCTAACTATATCAAAAACATGTTCCCTGCTCAGAGGTTTCTCAACTTATTTTTAATTCCTTCAATTCTTCAAAAAATATTTTCTTGTTCTTTCTTATTGTTTTTCTCAAATATTTACACGGCTTCTTCAAGTCTCCCATGAGTTGCCATCTATCTTGATGATTCCGGGAGAAGTGTACTCCAATAAACAATATACTTCCTGGACAACTCCCAGGCTAATCACACTCCATTAATGTAAGTACAACCAAAACTTATATCAAAATCCATAGCAAGCTGATATCCTTAACCAATTATAGCTTTGTAAAACAGGAGAAATCTGAACAATACATAAGTGCAATAGAAATGCTGAAACCAATTCCGGTTTTTGCAATAATTCTCCCCACAACGTATTGTCCCAAATTCTACGAGATAATTGCACCAATTAGAAGAAAAAAAATAATGTTACTCTTCTCCAACTAATCAGATGTATAAGTAGATTTCTTAGAGAAAGCTCCCTGTACCATTGATGATGTCATAAGTCCTTGCTGTACAGAGCCTAGACTGTTAAAGAATTATAAATAGTATTTTGGGACAAAATCACGAGTTATGGATGAGAAATCAAAACCAAACATAGTCCCACCTTCTGTTGCAAGTAATCTCATTATTCATACACTATAGGTATTACAGGTATTAGAAAAACTACATTTACTACTCGCTCAGATTTTATTATCGATGGAGGATATACGGCACCATAATATATATGAAATATACAATTCCCAAAGAGGATTATTTAAAATATTTAAGAAATATTTTTATAGTTATGTTGTTACCTTCGTGGTTACATAAATATAGATTTTCCACTGTTTTTAGTACCATCTATCGTAGCACTAACTACCTTGTTAAGGTTCATAAAAGTGTTATGTCGTAATAAGATACTATTAGAGATTTAAAGACTAAATAGAATTTAACATTGCAATCTTTTCGAAACCTGTCTTTATCCAATAGTTTTAGTAAGTGACAGATTTTATCCTTAGATCTGAGAGAAAAAGTAGCTGCTCTTAAACTACATGGATTATCAGAAGAAGCAACTTACACACTCTATAATATATGCAAAATATATCACTTCGATTAAGTGATAAAAAGTAGAAAAATATGTAAGGTTCACCTAAATATTTCGTTTACATATATTTGGAACGAATACTCAAATATTATATCTGATTTGGGAAAATATTTACTAGGTTATTCGGGGCAATAATGAAAGATTGCATTTCTAAGTCAATTCGGAATGCATAAACGAAGTCTAAAAATGTGAAGACCTTGAACGTCATAATTGAACCTGTACACACTATACGAACTATGCAAAAAATATTTTGCAATCTGCCAAACACTAAAAAGAACACTGTCAACACTCCCCATCCCCATAAAAATTGTGACAATCGTACGTCCCTGATTCATCATTATGCATACACATATTGAATTAAACAAAGAATGATTTGAAATCAGGTCCTTGATTATATATTCTCAGCCATAGTTGTTTTCAAATAATATATCATGAATTATGTAATGTTATAATATTATGTGGAGTTATTTGCACAATCAGAAATAAAGTTTCACATTGTAGTATTCAAAAAAATAGCAAAAACAGGCTAATTGATTATTTGAATAATTGTTCCCAATGCCATATAATTGGTTTTGTTCTGTATTTCTATTTCTGTGCCTATCCTGCTAATTCTTAATATTAGGAAACATTCCTATACTTTGAGCTAACCTTCATAATTTCCTAGTGTATTTTTATTATTCGCGTTTGGTTTCTTACCTTTATTAACTATAGGAGGTTGAACTGGAGTTATGTGTTAATTGGGAATTATAGTTTCTGCATTTCAGAAACCGGAATTAAAATTTGCAGAAATCACAATTTCAGCCGCTAGGCTACATTTTCCGTTTTGGTAATAAACGCAAGTAATAACTCAAAAGAGCGTATTTCAAACTCAAGAATTCCCACTAGTCGTTAAGATGACCAGAACTACATTTACTTGAATAATTAGAATTTAAGAGCATTAACTGCTGCTGGATAAAAGCAACTCAATACTTCTATCAATTTATGGACGAACAAATATTTTAGTAAATTCCGATATGCTTCAGAAAATTACTTGGGATGCTCTTAATCAGCCATCAAACAATATATTAGCGCCAGCCTATAAGTCCAACGGTCATGTTTTCACTTCTGGATGCGTTGGTATCGACCATAATACAGGTGAAGTTTCGGAAGACGCATCTATTCAAATGGAAGTTGCAATTAAAAATCTCCAAAAGATTTTAGAGGTTTCTGGTACGTCATTAGAGAAGGTTATAAAGGTATTACTATTCATCAAGGATTCAAGTGATAGGCCAAAGATAAATGAGGTATATGCCAAATATTTTACTTCTCAGCCTGCAAGATCTTGTATAGTTGTTGGCTTTCCAAACCCAAAACTAAAGGTTGAATTGGAGGCTGTGGCTCAATATGAAGAGTTAAGTAAAAATTGAAATACTTTACTTATATAGAGGGTATAATCTTTGTATAGATCAGAATTCTATTATATTATCCTAAATTTGGGCAACAGATACACATAAATACATAAATACTTCTTGTTCTTGTGTTTTGCCTTAAACATCAGCTTCTTAAAATCCATTATATTTGTCATTTTCTATATTCCTTTGTATCAGCATTTACCTCAGACGTTAAGTCCTATCAGAGTTATTGTCACTCCGCTACGTAAAGTCTATATTTCGAACCTTTTTGTTTTTAGCAAGTTTGTCGGTATTTTGAATATCTGATAAATCCTATATAGTCGTTAAATCTTGTTGATTTAAATTAGAAGTAATTAAGAAGGAAGCAACTTGATCTTGTTTTAATACTTACCTAGTCTTTGTTCAAGTTATTATTAGAACCGCAAACTAGAAACTAATTTGATATTATCACAAGGGTTGCAATTAATTAGAAGTATCGTTAAAACAAGAAAAAAATGTTATAATATAACATTTTTAACATTTTTATATTTATTGTAGGCAATTACGCAAAAATAGATTCTATACATGATACTATAATAATTAAAGCAGTGCTATATGGTATTTTTCATTCTGTTCACGAACTGTTCAGAAAACGTGGAAATGGTACTTTTTCGTAGTTTGCATCATACAAGCTGTTTGTAGAGGTATTATGAAGAGACCTATACTCAATATAATCATCATTAAGATCTTCTATTCTCTTAACACCTAAAAGCTTCATGTTATTCAATACCTCCTTCTTCAATATACGAATTGCTTTAGTTACGCCTTCTTCTCCGTATCCCGACATTGCATACAAAAAAGGTCTACCTAATCCAACACCCTTTGCTCCCAAACACAATGCTTTAACCACATCTGATCCCCTACGAATACCTCCATCTACATATAACTCTATCTTATTTTCTAACCCCTTCTCTTTTAACATATAGTGAGCCTCAGCTAATACTTCCAATGGAGGACGTGAAAAATCAAGCTGTCTGCCTCCATGATTAGAAAGAACAACTCCTTTGATACCCATTTCAGCAGCTTTTACTACATCATCTCCTCTCTGGACTCCCTTAAGCATTATAGGCAATTTAGTTAACTTCTGTAACTGAGCAACAGTTTCCCATGTGAACGTTATGTCATACTCCACATCGTTATCTATTATTGAATTGACTTCCGAAGCTCCAGCAGTATCATCCTGCGCTCTTATCTTAATATCCTTTTCCCTATTTCCAAGATCTGCAGCATCAACATTCATAAAAAGGGCTTTGATATTTTTGACAGATTCAAACTTCTCAAATGTTTGCTTAGCATCATCGAGTTCGTCTTGATATTCAAAGTCCACTTGGTGCCATACATCCTGGCCAGAAGGAATATCTTCGAAGAAATCTTCAAATTGGTAGGAGTTCATAAGTGGAACCATGTGAATTATTTTTTCCTTTTCTGCAGCACGTATTAAGTTTTTCTCTCCTAATACATGAGCTAGAGATGAACCAGCAAACGCTGAAATGTAGATTGGAATGGAAACAGATGAACCAAGTAATTCAGATGAAGTATCGATATTGTTGATATCTTGTAAAATTTTAGGACGGAAAAATATTTTACTATACGCATAATGATTTTCTCTTAATGTATACTCGTCTGAAGCACCAGTAGAATAATAGCCAAAGGTTGTTTTAGGTAAAACTTTTTTCGCAACATACTCAAAATCAGATAAATTGAATATTTGACTCAATGGGGGTTTATTTGCTATTCTTTCTAGTCTCTCCTCTTCTTCTTCGGTTAATTCTTCTTTCTTGAATTCACCTTCTCCCAATAATCCTAAATATTCAATGTCACCTCCAGCCTTATCAAATGTAGCTAAAGAATGCATTTGATTGAATGCATCTGTTGCATCCCTTCCAGCATATTTCAATATTGTTCTAGCTCCACCTGGGTGAAGGTGCAAGAATTTAGTTACATTGAACACCTTGCCTTTTACAACAATCCAACAATCGCCATAGGTATAATGCTTTTCAATCTCTGAAACTGGAATTGAATTTTCTGACTCACAAGATATACTATTTGTGAGTAAGACGTAAGAAATTCCAATAAAAATCACCCCAAATTTATAAGTTAAAGGAAAGATTTTGCTATGCTTGCGACCTTGTGTACTTGCAAACAATCTCATTCCACCATTTTGGTAAGATCTATTAAAAGAACGTGTAAAATGGAATCCTACTTTACTAATATTGCTTTTTCTAGTAAGAAACATATTTGATAGGCCCTCGTGCTTTTCATGAAATGGATGTTAGCAAGTTTTTATGTATTTATGTATTTATATGATGGTTTCATAGTAGCTAATAGAAATAGCACTTCACTCCAACTTAAGACATCGCGCTAGCGCTAGAGGCTATAATGGAAGGTATTTGCGGTATACCATCCCTTTTTAGGAAGGTGGTATAGATGAATTGATGAGATATATTACAGATTCTTCTTCAATAGAATAACTCTACTGAATATTTTGAATCTACCTTTCAACAGATTAGTAAAAATATTGTGGGGTACTTTGCAGTTGTGGCACTCCTCACAGTATATTTCACCTTGGTTTATCTGTACCAAAGCAAATAATGATAGAGAGATCGAAACTTCTACAGCTGGGAAATACCGCTGGCAAGAGGGAACTGCTACTGAGAATTAGTTACAGGGTAATGCATTTATCTGTAATGCACTATTTGAGTGCTCATTTCAACTGTAGTTATTGAAAGAGAAGATTTAGAAAAGATAGATCGCATACTACTGGAATTTTGAAATTATTTTCAACGATCAATACATGCGTCATAAGGATCTCCTCTTTTGTTGAGGGGAACATATATTGCAGCTATTAACATTTTGTCGCATAGCTATTCTCAAAAAAATATATCTTCCCCATTCGGTAGAGTTTTTTTTGACTTTTATCGCAAGAAATTTATTTTCTCTAACTTCTACCTTTTATCTTACATATATTTTTCTATTTTATTGCTTTATTATTTTTCGAGTATTAATTACGTAATAAGAACTTTTGTATTCTTATTAAATTTTTCACTACTGTATGACTAGTTTTGGATACTGAATGCGATATATTCAACATGAATTTCCCCTCCTCTAACCGCTAGGAATTGTATTAATCGTAATGTCATTATGAAAGAGATTCAAACCAATTGTACTTTTAAGAGTATATAGTAATCAACCCAACCTAGTCTCAGAAATTGCTCTTTAAAATATTGTATAGGTAATTCTGAACAATTTCAATGGAAGAACAAAATACTGACTTGGGAAGGGTAGCTGGTGGTGAGAGATTACCTATAGATGAAGAAGCTATACCAGGTACGGTTCATATTCTTGATTTGGAAGGTACGCTTGATGTCAAAAAGGACAATCATTCATCTAGCAATATTATCCTTAATCCACAACCTTCAGATAACCCCAACGATCCTCTAAGATGGCTGAAGGGTAAGAAAAGGTTTCAATTTGGGATACTTTGTTTTTGGGCATTTATGCTTGCAGTGACAACAAACTGGAATGGACCAATATGGACTCTTTGGACTGAGGAGTTGGATACTACATTTACGCAGCTTAATATATCATCTGCTTTATGTTACATTTTTCTTGGAATTGGAGTTGTTTTCTTACAACCTACATCCATGAAATTGGGGAGAAGGTTCACATATTTAATGTGTACTTGCCTTGCAATTGTAGGCAATATTATTGGTTCGCTTTCAAAAAATATAACTTATTTATACATATTTAACATTCTTACTGGTATTGCTTGTGCACCTGTTGATTCGTTGGTTGAAATTTCAACTACAGATATTTTTTTTCAACACGAAAGAGCTGAATATTTGTCTCTTGTCATATTGGCACTTTACGCAGGATCAGATTTAGGTCCTGTAGCTTGTGGGTACATGGTGGAAGTGATGAGTTGGAGGTGGTGTTTTTATATTCAAATAATTATATTTGTTGTATTGCTTATTTTCCAATTATTCTTCATGGAGGAAACCATTTTTCAACGACTGGGAAATAACTTGGAAGATGAAATTTTACACCAGATTGTGTCAAGGAATACTGAGTTATCGTTAATTAACTCTGCAGAAGTAACTGCTAAAGATACGGGAAAGAATAATATTCACCATGATATCAGAACGATCGAAAATGAGACCCATGAATATGAAAATTCGATTCCATTAAGAAGTTATAGGCAAAGAATAAATTTGATAGAACTTGAATACAATGACAAAAGTCGGCCTTGGTTTACTATATTTTATAGACCCTTTTTGTTAGTTTCTTTTCCAATTTTAATTTGGTCAGGTATTCTTTATGGGAGTCAAATTATGTGGTTATCACTCTTAGGAACTACACAATCAGAGATATATGCAGCTCCACCTTATTCATTTTCTACACTGTCAGTTGGTTTAACGAACTTAGGCGCCTTTTTTGGCTCCTTATTTGGTACATTCTATGGTGGTAAATTTGTTGATTATCTTACATTAATATTGGCAAAACGAAATGGAGGTATTTTTGAAGCAGAGTTCAGACTTTATGCTTTAGTAATCCCAACTATATTCAATGGTGCAGGTTTGCTAGCATATGGATTGGGGTCTTTTTATGGAGCTCATTGGGCTATTTCTGTGGTTATTGGACAGGGCCTTCTCGGATTTGCTATGACTTCCGCTGGTTCTATTGCATTGACATACGCAGTTGATTCGTTCCCAGCTTTGGCAAGTGAATCATTAGTATTGATACTATTCACTAGAAATTGTATTGCATGCGGGTTCACATTTGCAATTCAACCATGGCTAGAGAGAGATGGCTTAAAGGTAACCACATGGCTTATGTTTATGTTAGCTATCATTATTAATGGTAGTTTTATTTTTATGGTCGTCTTTGGCAAGAGAATTAGAAGGTGGAATTCGAAGCAATACCTAAAATACTCTGATCCTCTCCATGGAGTTTTTAAATGTAATTAGTGTTTTGCTCTTTCTCTTTGTGTCAATAAATGTGTATAAGATGGTAATGTATTAGTTGCTGGAATGTCCACCTAATCAAAACAACGAATAATTTACTATAGCATTTTGCCCCGAGTGCTGATATTACAGACTTCGTAAGCTTTACATCTTATATCTGGACAATACTTCTTATAGTTTTATGAGTTTTTTGTTTGAAATCTATCTTACTTTCATTTGTATTTATGAGTTCTAATTATATCCTGTACACTGTGGACAGGTCTTTTCATTTGCCTCTCTACCTAAATCATCCTTTTATAGTAACTTAGTTGTCTATTAACACTCTATATATTTTGATTCTATTCCATTGATTAGTACCGACACAAAGTGTTTAATAAAGCTATTTCAGCTGGTGATAATGCCTTTCTTCCTTACCTGTTTCAAATAATATTCTAATAGGACAAGCATGTTTCATTTATTTGGATTAAAAAATTAACAAAACAATTATTTTTAATTCTGTCTTTATTCAATAGTTTCAGTGAATGACAGAAGTTATCTTTAGTTCCTACTCCACAATATTGGACGAAGTAAAAAAAAAAAGCGGAAGAAAATTATTACGATTACATACATGACACAAATACTCCAATATATTTTTGATTTAGGAAGTTTCATCTACGAAAATTATAACTAGGGGAATTCTCAGGACAATAGAATAATCTCTTGCTTTTCTTAGTCAATTCGGAATATTTAATCAAAGTCGAAAATTGAAAAGCACTTGAAATTGCTGCAAACGACAGAACCTGTATATAACATTTGAACTGTGCATAAAATATTTTGCAATCCTCCATCACTACTTATTACCGCTGAGCAATTATATTCGCATCCTTACACTGGCGTTTAACAAATAATTGAAAGTAGAAGCACAATGGAAGAAGATAAACTATATAAAAATATCTCAAAATTTATATTCAACAAAGAAGGTTATCTTGATCCAGAAAAGTATAATTTCGATGACTTTTCTATCACCAATTATGATTATAAAAAGTTATTCCCTGGAAACTCATAAGTGACAAATAACGAGTTGTCGTTGAAGTTTTTTGAAACCATGAGTCCTAATGACAGAGTAGAGATTTATGATCTGTTCAAAAGCTATATAAGAGCTGAGAAGATAAGAGGTAACAGAAGATGGAAAGTTCCTTTTATCTTTTTTATGGTTATTCCCTTTACAGACTATGAATTTCATGATTCAAGTGGTCACATAATAAACCCAGACAATCTTAGACATGTGTCAGATAGTCATATAACTGATAATATTCTTATAGGAACTTTCTCTAATATCAAATTCAATGATATTTGTGAAATGCCTATTGTGAGGTTCGAGAAAAACTTGAAAAAAATATTGAATACAAAACTCGTTTATAATAATAAATATACTTACGAACAAGTGAGAGGTATTTTAACATCTTTGCTGAGACTAAGGTTTGATAATAGACATGATTATATCTACGATGTGACTAAGAGGGATGAAAGTGAATTTAGAGATAACTTCAAGGAATTTTTGTTTAAACCAATTTGTTATTTTGTTGCATCTTTGTTGCAAATCGAAATTAGTGTATCAGGAAGGAATACTGTTGGTCCAACTGGGGTTCAAACAAAGGTACCACACCAAACTAACGACCTTTTTTATTCTTATCCAGATATTTGTGTTTATTTTGAAAATAAATTAAAAAATTCGGTTGCTGTTGTAGAGGTAAAAAAATTGCCTATATTAATTGGTTTGAAAAAATTAAATTTTAATAATGAGAGAATTTCAGGCTTCCATATTCAACTTCTTTCTGAAATGTTCTCAAATAGGAAAAACAAAGGAATTCTAACGGATTCAAATACAGCGATCTTTGTTGAGATTAATCTTGAAAAGGCTAAAATGAAAATGAAAGAAAACGAACTTGCTTTAAAAGATATTAAAGAAATTCCTTTAAACTATAGAGTAGTGGATTGTCATTCCTCAGGATTAACTTTGCCAGGGGCTCTCACTTCGTTTATGTATGAGGCTTTCGAGAACGACAGCAATGAAAATAAAGCTATACTTTACAAAATATACCAATATGTAACAAAGAGTGATCGTGAATACTTAGAATACTTGACAAATGATGCCGAAGAAATACTGCCAATTTATAAAAGCTATTGTAAATCCATGATTAGTATTTTGAAATTTTGCAAAAAACGAATTCAACTTGATTCCTTTGAGAACATAGATATTCAAAGTGGATTTTACTATAATTCGCAGATTTTCAAGATCACACTGTCTACTGCAAAGTACTTAAGAGAATACAAATACCTTACCAGTAAAGTCAACTATATTGAAGCAGTTGGTAAGAAAAGCAGTATAAGTTCAAGAAAAAAAAAAGGCTCTTACCGGTATGTCGTGAAAGTTTTTGATCCTATAATGTTTAAAGAAGTACATGGAACAACTAAGATTTCAAGAAAAGGGGCAAGAGAAACTTGTAGGAGGGCATATTCCTCGGAAATGAAAGCGTATGAGATATTATCCAAAGACCATCGGTTTAATAGTTTATATGTGAATCAAGAGAAAGTATTCGGTGATTTCTACATTAATGAATTCTATCACGCCATGGGACCGTTTATCGTGTTGAAGTATATTGATCCAGATAAAAATAAGTTGCCACTTAATAGACAAACTTACGAATCAGCTAGAGAACAGTTGCGAATAATTCATGCAAATGACATATTACATGGAGATATAAAGAAAAAGAATATATTGTACTCCAGCCGCAAAAGAAAAGTCTTCTTGATTGATTTTGGATATTCCAAATACGAAGGAGATGAGAAGATATCTAGGCCAAGTAGTCCAAATCCTGATGCAATGAAAGAGGAACATTTTGCATTATGTGATGTTTTTGAACAACCGTATCCGACAGATGAAGAATGGAAAAAGTTGATAATCTATTAATGCTGATGTATAGTTTACTTGCTATATCATTTCCAACTTTAGTTTATGTAACAGCTTAAATAGTGCAAAGTACATTGCAGAGGTTATTGGAACATATAGTAGCTAAAATATTCATATTCTTTAGTGAGGAGTTAGAAAAAGATGCACCTAAAGTATTTTGAAAATAGATTATGTTATGCTGTTATATAATGATTTGGCCTCATATCAAGAAACAAAATAATTTAAATTTCAAAATAGATTGAGAACACACTTTACCTCTACCAGCGAAAGAGTATAGTACTTCGGAAAAATGCATTAGAATCACTCAAGGTAATAAAAATATAGTAAATATACTATTGATCATATGACTTGATATATGAATGGACCATTTCATGGTTTAGAATATCTTATGGGTAGTTAAACTTACTATAATTTCTCTATTTGATATAGAAATAGTGACATTTTTCAATCTTCGCAACAATTGCCCCCAACATAAACAACTCAACATCCTGCATATTCTTTATTTAAATTATAGTTGGGTCTGTAACGGTTTTGTTGTTCACTACTTTTAGTAGATACTACGACAATTTTGGTTTCTATATATGAAGTGTGAAGAAAAGCAAGTGTTATAATACAATGATATTCAGGATTCATTCATTGCTTCTAAAATTGTTCATTTCGTCAACTATATTATGGATTATCTTATCGACTGTGGTTCCACAAGTACTAATGAACTATACTGAAGAACAGATTCAATCAAATAGATTTGAGAAAAATATATATCCATATAATTCACTTACATCACCCACACCATTACCAATACAGAATAGCACAGTTTATTTTATTATAGGGCATCCAGACGATGAAGTAATGTTCTTTTCTCCATCTTTGATAGAGATATCGAAGAGGAAGAATAATAATGATGTACATCTATTATGCTTTTCCAAAGGAGATTCTGTTGACAAATCTATTGGGAAAATACGAGAAGAAGAGCTTTATGAAAGCGCTAGAATATTGGGGTTGAATAGAGAAAACGTCATCGTTTTAGACAAATTTAAAGATGGAATGAACGAGACTTGGGATGCAATTGAATTGCAAGAATCATTGGAAAAATTAATAGGGACACAGAAAGAGTCTCTTGTGCTTATAACGTTTGACGAAAAGGGTGTTTCCCATCATCCTAATCATATTTCTTTGTACTATGGTACATTGAGGTTTTTCAGAACATATTATAGCAAAAATACTGAAAAATACAAATTTCTTGTTCTTAAAAGTTTAAATTTTTGGGAAAAATATTCATTTACTTTGTTGAATAACGTGGAATTATTTGTCGATCACTTATCTAAGCTTCTTATTAGCAACATATTGGGAATAAAGATAAATATAAGCTTTTTCAACAAGGACTTAGATCATTCATCTATCAAATTTTATTCTGATCTAAACATGCTTAGTGTAGGATACGCTGCTATGTCTTACGGTCATTTTAGCCAGATGGTATGGTTCCGTTATGGCTGGTTATTATTCAGCAGATATCTTACATTCAATCACTTAATAGAAATTAGTTAGACTATATAATACATAACTATAAGTTTTTGAACCCAAACTGGGTTTGGCACCAATTAGATCCATGCTCGTAATAATCAGCCTTAGAAACGCTCACATCATTAAGTATATCTTGATTAGCTAAATTAGCTCCGCCTACCCAATTAGTAATCTCTGCATCTAAGGCACGTCTGTTAAATTTGACTTTCCAATCCAGAGGAAGTTCCTTTCTTAATTCCCCCTCCAAACGAGTAGTAAAGTTAGCCAATTTACTAGTACCTCCCACTATATTTAAGTCTCCCAGAATTAATGGTCTTGCTACTTCAGGACACGCATATATTGATTCAACAATCAAATCCGTCAAGCTTTTTACAGGGGCTGATTGGACAAGTGTATTAGTAGTCGGCATGTTATCAAACAATATTTCGGGATGATAAAATGATTCGGGAACTGAAAATCTTTCATCAGTGAGTATCAAAGATTGGTAATCCGATGGACATGGTGTATCTTTGGTTTTGACAAACCCAGTCGTGGTTGTCTTAAAATCAGGCAAAACAAACTCACTCTTATATTTTAACCTATCTTTTAATGTTTTATTATAGTCTTCTGCAATAAAACATGTAGATTCCTTAATTGTATTAATAAGAAGTGGTTCCTCGGCAATGTCGTAATGTCTGAATGATATGATTTCACGTAAAAGCCCGTTTAATAGCTTACCACCAATTGGGAGCTTTTTAACACCCTTCCAATATACTTTTTGATAAATCATTGGAACGATCCAAGTTGCGTTAAACCCAGAGTCTATCACGAGCGAGAAATCGCTTGGATTTTCATCCACCCACGGTACCAAAGATGGTGCTATGCATCTGTAATATTCATTGAATCCATACTCTTCAAACACGATCTGATCAGTATTCATCGATAACTGTGGGAGCAGAAATGGAGTTTCAGTTAGTGTTAAATGAGTGTTGTTGACATCTATTTCTTGGTTTGGTGAAACACGATCTATCATATAATCCCAAATGGGTTTCTCTGTTTCCCATGAAATGAGATGCCCTTGCTCATGGGGCCTTCTGAAAATTATGCCTGAATAATGATTTGTGTGTGATAAGTAGTCATTACCTATATGAATGTGTCCATCTTTTGTCTTCGTAAGAGTATTTTGTATACGTAACGGTTCTTCAGTGTTACTAAGGCCAGCCTTTATATTATAACACCCATTATCTAAGACTAAGTGTTGCTTTGACATTCTACACTATATAGCAGAAATAACTAAAAAAGGCGCTTATTTTTCAAATATTTCCACACAATATACTACAAACGGCTGTTTCCGAGGGACTCCGCTAGAGGCTTCGGCTTATTCTGTAACGCAAATATGCATTTACGAGTCTTCCTCTAATAGCACTTCATGCCTTTGGCGCTGAGCAGGTTCTTTCTCCACAATGTGCTATCTCGCTAATAGGACGTGTATACAGCTATGTGTGGTGATATATAGTGGAGAAGGAATCGGAGAACCGATATGAGATCCAAAAAAATTTTATATAACCGGCACGCTATAATAATAACTAGCTTGTAAATTTGTGCTTATAATTAATATAGTTAAACTATATAGGCATCTAATCGCTCTAAATAAAGAGTGTTGCTTCTTGGTCATTTAAGAATTTTTTGTACAGCCATAAGAAAAGGGAGTAAAAATTTCACACATCTACAACATGGCGTTACTCTCTCGTGTATTTCATAATACAACAGATAGCAGGGAATCTAGTCCCAAGATTAAAACTAGGGAAATAAAAGCACTTCATTTAGAAGAGAAAGATAGCACATATACATTAGGTATTACTATTGAGTCACCTCCAATTATTTTGTATGGTAATGCTAATGAGTCCACTGGCTCTATTATATCTGGGTTACTCACCTTGGAGATACAGGACAGAAATGCAGATAACAATAGCATTAGACCGATTGCTAGTAATAGCACAAACAGTTCAAGAACTACGGAATCTGGATATTTCGAAAAGGAAGTGGACTCGGTGACATTATCATTAGTTCAAACTGTACACTACACAAAGCCATTTATTATTCCACTGAATACAGTTGCATGTTGCAAGAACTGCGCTACTAACTCAACCGAATTGGCCAGGTGGGACATATTAACATCAAGAGCATCATTTGCTCCAGGGAGACATGCTTATCCCTTCAGTCATTTAATACCTGGGAGTTTACCAGCCTCTACTAAATTAGGCTCCAGTAGCTCCGGATCTTATATTAAATACGGCCTTATTGCCATATCGAAGACACCAGATGGTAAAGAGAATAAAGTTAAGTTGCCAGTGAATATATCTCGTCTGATTCTCCGCGGCCCTGATCGCAATTCGTTAAGAGTATTTCCTCCTACTGATGTTACAGTAAGTTCAGTTTTGCCTAACGTAACCTATCCTAAATCCTCATTTCCTATTGAGTTGAGAATGAATAATGTCGTTAGTAAGAAGGGTGATAGAAGATGGAGAATGAGAAAGTTGTCTTGGAGAATAGAGGAACATACAAAAGTTAAGGCACGTACTTGTACAAAGCATGAAGGAAAATTAAAAATGCTTCATGAACAGCAAAAGAGAACTCAATTAAATAGGGAATTGAAGACGGGTCATGCCTCTAGTAGATCGTCTTCTAATATACATCATAGCACTGTCCAAACAGATATGGTTGTTACAAATAATTCTATTGAAGGACCAATATTAGACCCACAAGCTGCAGGAGGCAATGAACTGGATGAAGATAATAATGAACTTTACCCTCAAACAACTAATCCTACCGAGTCTTTTGTCGAAGATTTTTTACTGCCAACTATGACCAATGCGAGCGGTTCTCCTATCACATCCAACCCATCTCCTGGTATTACTTCTTCAAATAATATTTATATGAATCAATCATCTACCCCAATTTCAATGGAAGAACTGTTATACTTAGTAGAAACCAGAACTGTTCGCCATGGTGATTTAAAGTCAGGATGGAAATCTGATTACTCTTTCCCTGGTAAAATTGAAATGGTAGTTGATTTAAATATCACAAATTTTTCCACTGGTGTCAACAAACATCAGACGAAGAGAACAAGTGATGATGTATGGATGGATGATAATCAGGAGGGATTGAGAAATGGAGCAAATGTTTCTTGTGATATTGATGATCCCATTCTCGGTGTTCACGTATCTCATTTACTTTTAGTTGAAGTTATGGTAGCTGAAGAATTAATACATAGCACAGAGAGAAAGCTGTTTTCTAAAGTTTCTGACTCATTAACACCAACTACTTCTTATTCTTCTATATCTTCTAAAGAACAACACCCACACACACCTCCTCCACAAATGGGTACGCCAACTGGTGCGGCAAGAGTTCTTAGGATGCAGTTTAAACTTCAGTTAACAGAAAGATCTGGTTTAGGTATTGCTTGGGATGATGAGGTACCACCAACATATGAGGACGTTAGCTCGTTGAGTCCTCCTACATATCTGGAATCTTCGCATTCAAATACACCGATTACAACACCTAGTCTAATTTCTTTACAAACAAATGGCTCCAACAGACCAACTCCTAATGTAATCTATGGAATTGGAGATACCCCATTAATTGGAAGACGACTTGAGTCCAATACTATTAGCATAGACAACCTTATAGAGTTGGATAGAGTACAGGAGTTGACTTTGTAAGATGCTAAACCTACTTTAATTAATCTGACAGTAATTAGTAGTAATAGATAATACAATAACATAATATACAGATTTAACAGAAGTAAACGATACGAAATAAATAAATAAGTAAGTAAACGTTAGTTAGGATTTGTTGCAGCATTAACCTTTTGTTCTACAGCTTGGGCTAAAGTATTCACAACATTAACTTCATTGACAGATGGGATGGACGAGTTATGATCCAGATGTTCCTCTCCACCAGGTTGACCACCGTTACCATCAAACCTGCTGACTTCTAAAAGAGAGCTGTATAAGCCTGTGAGTTCAAGAAGCTCGGTAACAGAGTCTGATCTCAAGTCATAAATCAATTGCTGAAATGAATGTGACTTAATAACATTTATTGATAATTTGTTGTCTGTTAAAAACTTCATCAAATGCTTATGGAATTTCATAGAAGAATACGGGGAGTTATCAAATTCAGCTGATAAGAATCTTCTATTGGAATTCATACCAAAAGATGTCAACGATGTATCTATATTGTTTATTTGGTTTCTTTGCTTAAATTTGTTTAACGTGGCCTTCTTCCTTGGGTTCATTTCGTCATTATCTTCTGGAATTTGAGTCGTGTTAGATGCTGGTGCCGGTTGAGATGGGAAATTTGGTGGATAACTTAAAGGCATACCATTTGGAGCATATGTGATTCCATTACCATCTATAGGAATAGGTCTTGAATTATTAATAGAATCCTTTGTTAATTTATGAGTCTTTAAATGCTCGCTTAATTTCTTCGGAGAACCTTTGTCAGATGGTAGTCTAGTAATAATTTTACCACAATAGTCACAAGCAGCAATATTTGGATCTTGAGAATCTTGAACAAACCATGACCATACCCAAGATTTCTTCTTAGCTCCGAACTTTTGTCCAGGGCGATTCTTTCTTTCTTTCTTCATCTGCTGGCCTGCAACTTGTTGTGCCTGTGCTTGTTGCGCTGTATGCTGAGCACCGTGAGGTTGGGAAATTATTTGATTAGCAGCTCCACTAGCGGACTGCTGGGCATGTTGAACTGCACGCTGTTGTTGTTGTTGAGCAGCAACTGCTGCTGCATTGGGATCATTTTGGTTAGAGTGAGTTATATGGGTTAACTGCTGGGGCTGTTGTAAATTACTTAACTCATTCAATGACCTTTGGGGAAGTTGATTTTGACTATATGATGAAAATGACAACAGATTGTTGTTATTGCCGAAGTAACTCATCTTTTGCTTCCCTTGTACCTGAATATCCTAATAAATTCTCTTTTAGTGAAAAGAATACTAATAAACAAACAAATATCAGTGACCGGAATCCTTCATTTACAACATCCCCGAGGTGTCGAAAAATCGAATGAGAGCTCGGTCCCGGCTCAAACCTATCCGGACATTGCTAAACTCGGGTATAAAGTAAGTAAAGAACTTAGTTATACTTAGTAATAACGAGAAATACGTTATACAGCTCAAAATCCTTTTCGTAATATTAATATGAAGAAAACTACTTATTTTATCTTATAATATAACTTTTATTTATTATTTTAGAGTCATAAAATTGGCATAGCGGTTGTACCAATGCCGGTCCATAGTCGCGTGAACGCGATATTACCTTTCGGTGAAAACCAATAAGCGAACAGTAAATGGCAATTTAATGGAGACTCTAAAATGATACACTAAAGTTACTATATTTATCTTATAGAATCGACTTGATGGATGCCTCGCTTAAGAAATAATACCACTCTATTCTTTTGAATAGATAAATTTAGTGCCAACATTCAACAACTTTAGAAAGAGCCTGTATATTGGCCAACATCTTGTAATTAGACTGCGAAATTAATCAACGAGCTATACTGTATACAAAGCATTCGATGATAAAATCCAAGTTATAGGGATATATTACAACAATTAGCAATTATGATCATGTTATATTAGACTGAGATAGCCATGAATTATACCAGCATTTCAATTTCTTATTGTTTCAATATTTCTAAAATAATTAATTACAGGAGACATATAATTCTTGGAACAATAGAAGAGCACTCCCAGGAGATGAAATTGAGTTAATATAACCGTAATAATAACAGACGAGAGAAATAAAAGGAACACCTTAGACTCCCAAATGAGCCAATAGGATAAAATAATGCAAATATCTCCTTAGTAACCCTTATTACTCTTACCTAAACTTATTTTATTACCAGCAAATTATATCACGTGAGCATCCTCGAATCCGAAAATGGAAGTTTCGCAGCCAGCATTCCTTCGAAGTGCTGTTACTCTGACAAGTTCCTACTATTAAATAAAGTCACATCTCAACGCAATACGTCACTATTATCTAAAAAGGAAATTACCAGTAAATTTATCATGGGAAAATATACAATATAAATATATATTTAATCTCCTCTTTCATTTTTTGCTTTTCACTCTTCATTCTACACTGAAAACAACAACTATACCCACAGAAACTTCTTTAGATAGGTATCCCAGGTGCTCATTCATTCTCTTATAAATCTTTCCAACTACAGTCATTCTCTTAGAATTATCTTAACTACAGTCTTTCATTCATTACTTACACTCCTTTTAGCAAAATGCAATTATCCAAGTTATTATTATCCCTTGCTTCCATTTCATTAGGTTCCAATGTTTTAGCTGCTCCTGCCCCAATTGATGCTGATGCCGCTGAATTAGACAAGCGTGCTGTTACTATTAAGTTGACTACCACTCTCCATCAAATCACCACTAATGTCCATGTCGTCGATGCTCCAACAACCACTATAACTAACACTAATATTGATACTTCTACTACCACTGTCACTAGTTACACAGCCACCATTACTTCTACAATTTTTGGTACTCCACACACTTACACTACTGTGGCAACGACACCTATCAATCAAAAGGAAGTTGTAATTAATTCTCCACCTGCTTCAGCTGCTGATGCAGAGACTACTGCTGATCCTCAAACTACTGCTGATCCTCAAACTACTGCTGGTAATGAAAATACTGAAACTGCAACCAGTACTTTATCAGAAAGCCAAAATACTTTAGATGCAGTTGCAACTACCTCAACTCCAAATCCTACACCAACACCAGCTTCTACTGTCGCGGCAACAACTACTCAAATCGATTACGAATCTTCGCCTATTCCAGAAATAACTTCAAGTCCATCTAGCTCAGCTGATTGGATTATTGAAGATGTTACAACCACAACTTCTAACGGTGTTTGTGTAGTTTCTTATGATTACTATTATGCTTCCGAGACAGACTCTTATGACGAGACAGTTACATCAACTTCCACTATATATACAACAGTCACACTTGCATAGGTGTACAATTAACTTGCCTGTGCTTATGTTTATGACTTCTGTATTATAGTAAATTGTGATGTATATTAGAAAATCAAAGGAATTAATGGAATTTAGCAAGAAAATTAATAGTGGATGATATTCTTTCTCTCTATCACTGGGATACACATTATTGACGTTTCTTAAAACGTTATTCATAGCTTTGTTCACACTTCTATAAATTGATTTTTATTTCCAAAAAATCCTTTAGATATTTAGTTCTTTAATAAACTTTTAAATTTTAGTATTCAATCTTCCTTTCCTGTTATAAGTAGAAGCTGAAGAAATCTACTGAAAAAGAGGTATTTAATTATAGATGAATATATGGTATTATGTAAACATTAAACTAAACTATTAATGGATGGTTCATTCAATAGTAATCTTCCTGCAGATGAAAGTTGCTAATAATCTTATCGAAATATGAGCAAGGATAAAATCATATTAGGGCACATACCCTATTTTCAATTTGTCACATGAGAAGTGACATTTTATTTGTTTGTTTTTGTGTAATATAATCTGTGCGGGTAAGGAATTTTGTGCTAGGAAAATTTTCCACCTAGTTGCGTTTCCGATTCTGGTGATACTAGTGTAAAAAAGGTATATCTTTTGAAGTCCTGTTTAATTTCTCATCAGCTACATTAATTATACATAATGGGTATGTTTAATATCATTACATGTTATAGAGGGAATTAAAAGATATATTTAACCAAGCTATTATAATACTATAATTAGAGATATTAAGTTACTACTATAACTATTGAATTCTTGTGAAATATTGTGATGGACACAAATAATTTTAAAGATTCGAAGAAAAAACAATCGTTTTATTTTTTAAAGCAATATAAGCACCTTCAAGATGAGAGTAGCTTATGATCATTATATATTGGCAAAGTTAAATTTATGGTTAATCTCCAATTTCCGAGTGATCACTATACTAACAGTTAATAGTTAACGTTCCAAAGACTAGAAAGACCTACTGTAAGGGTAAGGAATGTCGTAAGCACACCCAACACAGAGTTACCCAATACAAGGCTGGTAAGGCTTCCTTATTCGCTCAAGGTAAGAGAAGATATGACCGTAAGCAAAGTGGTTACGGTGGTCAAACCAAGCAAATTTTCCACAAGAAAGCTAAGACTACTAAGAAGGTTGTCTTAAAGTTAGAATGTGTTGTTTGTAAGACCAAGCATCAATTACCATTAAAGAGATGTAAGCACTTCGAATTAGGTGGTGACAAGAAGCAAAAGGGTCAAGCTTTACAATTCTAAGTCTATAACATACTTATCAAATTATTTCATTACGTATATGGCCTTAAGGATGAGGTTTGTATAGTTACAAATTGTTAATATATTTTATAGCTTAGTCTTATTGTACGACTTTTTAAATAAACATTGAAAAATTTAATAATTATAATACGTATATTTTTAGTAACCTATATGATAGTAATATATAATACTGATTTATTGTCGTTACTGTCTCTTACATGTATGGGACGGCTTGAGGAAATCTTAAACCACTATATACACGGTTTTACTTAATTAGGATTATTTGATTAAATCGCGAAGGTGTTTTACCAAATAACTTACTGGCACTACCTTCAGTTTTTTCTTTAATTTCATCAAATTATAAGCATTTAGAGTAGATAGAATTACTTCCATCGTTAGACTATATTACTAATTAAAGGTATATAAGAGTAAAACTTTCTAGCATTGTTACTACCGTTATTATTATTATCGTCTATATTTAAAACATTTCACAAAAAAAAAAACAATCCTGAAACAAGCTGATTTGATCTCGTGGTTTAACTAATATTATCTATTCAAACTTATCGTTGTGATCAATAGCAATATAGGGTCAAATAAAAATAAGAGAATTAGTAGGATGGAGTATAATTATTCTTCGAATGATGAAAATCATTACAACCTGGCATTATCAAATCAACAACAGCAACAGCAACAACACCAACAACAACACCAACAACAACACCAACAACAACACCAGCAGCAACACCAGCAGCAACACCAGCAGCAACACCAATTTCTCATGTATCAACAGCAGCAACAGCAACAGCCCCATCAAATTTATGGCTTTGTTAATAATTCACTGGCAAATCTAAATCAAAATAGTAATTTAGAACAAAACGTGAAACATGAAGTGCCTAACTTACAATACCAGGATAATGACATGAACGAAAGTTACATGTATGACGATACTAGTCAAATGATGGATGTTTCCTTAAGAGAATTTGCAGGTAATTCAAATATTCTTGGTCCGTCTCCAACATTCGCCTCATCATCTCAATTTGAAAATATTAATAGAAGAGATAATTTCCAGTCAATAGACTCATTGAACTTTAAGCCACCCACATCTAAATTCACTCAACTCAACAACAATAGTAATACAAATTTATCAGAGATTAGTAACTCTAACTCTATTAGCAATTCTGTTACATCTAGCAATGGATTAAATGCTGAACTACTTCCATCTTCACCGCAGCCATTATTGTCACCTCATAAGGTTCAGGAGAATGTGGTGGAAAATCAACAAATACAGCAACAGAGACATGATAATCACAACATGCAAGCTGGAAATGGGTATGGTCAAGGACAAGAGAGTCCAACTCGTGGTGGATTTGGAAACAGTACAAATGGCATTGAAAATCATTCAAATTATAGATATTTCAATAGACAGCCTAACTTTTTAAATAAAGGAACCAGGGATAAGGCTGCAGGAATGAAGTTAAAATTAGAAAACTTTTACCAAATGTCTGTTAGTCATGCGATAGAAAGGAACCAGAGAAGGTTGGATTTAGAACACAGACTTGTTAATGAAGAAGCTAATTCAAGTGATGAGAGAAAGAATCGTCTGCTTCAAAATCTAGGCAAGAAGGAATCTCAATTCTTAAGACTTCGTAGAACTAAGCTTTCTTTGGACGATTTTATTAAAGTCAAGGTAATTGGAAAAGGTGCTTTTGGTGAAGTTAGATTAGTACAAAAGAAAGATACAGGAAAAATTTATGCTATGAAAACTTTATTAAAATCTGAAATGTTTAAAAAAGATCAATTAGCACATGTTAAGGCAGAAAGAGATGTGTTAGCTGGAAGTGATTCTCCTTGGGTTGTTTCTTTATATTATTCTTTCCAAGATGCTCAATATTTATATCTTATTATGGAATTTTTACCTGGGGGTGATTTGATGACAATGTTGATTAGATGGCAGATATTTACAGAAGATATAACAAGATTTTATATGGCAGAATGTGTTCTAGCTATCGAAGCAATTCATAAATTGGGGTTCATCCATAGAGATATCAAGCCCGATAATATTTTGATCGATATTAGAGGACATATTAAGCTCTCTGACTTTGGTTTATCTACAGGTTTTCACAAGACGCACGATTCCAATTATTACAAGAAGATGTTAGAAAAGGAGCCAAGTGGGAATAGTTTACATCCAAATGGTCCTGGAAATACCAGAAATTCAATGATGGTTGATGCTATCCATCTTACCATGTCGAATCGTCAACAAATGCAAACCTGGAGAAAATCAAGAAGATTGATGGCATATTCTACGGTGGGTACACCAGATTATATTGCTCCAGAAATTTTTATACATCAAGGATATGGTCAAGAATGTGATTGGTGGTCATTAGGTGCTATCATGTTTGAGTGTCTTATAGGATGGCCACCTTTCTGTTCTGAAACTCCACATGAAACTTATCGTAAAATTCTTAATTGGCAAGAAACATTACAAATTCCAGAGGATATTCACCTTTCTCCTGAGAGTGAGGATTTGATTAGAAGACTCTTGACTTCATCTGAGAATAGATTGGGCCGTTATGGAGGGGCTGAAGAAATCAAGCAACATCCATTTTTCAGAGGAGTTGATTGGGATACTATACGTCAAGTGGATGCGCCATTTATTCCAAAGTTACGTTCAATTACTGATACCAGATTCTTTCCTACAGATGAGCTCGAGAATGTCCCAGATTCTCCTGCAATGGCAAAACCAGTCGATCCAAAGGAAGCAGCGTCAAACGGAACTAAGGAAGATTTGCCGTTTATTGGATACACATATTCTCGTTTCGATTATCTTACGAGAAAGAACGCTTTATAATCGCAATTCAGATTAGATAGATATCTTGTGATCCAATTACTTGTATATGCATATAGTATACCTACTAAGAAAATAAGAGTTTGATTTTAATGTGACTACCAATTGAATTTTGGTAGCTATTTAAAATTGCTGCATTATCCAATATTTGTTATCGTAACTAGGTTCTATTTTTAACTTTCTTCTATTGCGATTCATCATCTAATTATATATTTATCACCTGACTATATCTCTTTTTTCTTATTTTGCTTAGACTTTCCTGTTGCAACACATGCTAGTTACCAATCTAAGTTTGAATGCTTATTCATACAAAATTTATTTACGACCAATATTCGCCCATTCATATTGTGGCTTAAGTCTCCTGAAATTGTTTTTTGTTAATGTTTTTTCTACTTCCAGTTAAATTGATCATAGAACTAAGAAACGGTTCGGCACGGCAAATTTCTAGAATTATATCCGATCCGAAAATCGCTCATGTTTACCAAAGTTTTGTTTATACAGTATTTTCATAATTGACTCATACTTCCGGTCCCAAATTGTTCAAACCAACCGACAAAATCCCCTCATACTTCCGACCCATAATTTGTCAAACCAACCTGCAAAAGTTTTCATACTAAACTGCAAAATATTTCATACTATTTATGTGATTAGTATTTTATATATGAAAATAATATGAGCATACAAACAGATGATAACTTTATCTACGAAGATGGCCTTGGTCACTTATTTGATAAAAATGGTAGAAAACTAATGTCATTACATGTAGACAATGTAGGCGCACCTTTGGAATCTTGTATGACTTTCAGAGACTTCAAGATGTTGACTAAAAATTGTAAAGAAAACTCTAAGAAAGAAGCAAAAAGCCACAACCAACAATCTCCGATGGATATTGATCAAATACAAACAGAATCAAAGAGAAAATGTCTTAGATATTCTTTTGAGATTAAGCAAAAATTTCATGAAATGACGGTGGAAGAAGGATTTTCGGCTTATCTGGCTGCAAATATTCTTGGAGTTCCTAAGCAAACAGCTTATACTTGGAAAAGAAAAGTCAACGAGCAGCAATATTGCGAGTTGCTCGGTATTCCAATTAGTTTTAGAAAGCTTGGTAGGAAGCCTCTCTTGAATCAACTTCACAAAGACCACTTGCTTACCATTGTGAGTGAAAATTCAACTCTCACCTTAGAAAAGATGGTAAATAGTCTTCAGGAAAACTTTATGGATTTAAAAGTTTCTTCTTCCACTGTTTATAAATTCGTAAGAAAAGTATGTAGGTTAAGTTTTAAAAGAATTTCATTAGTTCCATCTGCAAGAGTTCTGGAAAAGACAATTAACGAACGACTCGAATGGGCTAAAACTTGGAAGCCCATTCTTGATTTCCTGAAAAATTGCGTCTTCATCGATGAAG
>JAKVQU010000141.1:0-25366 GCA_030462985.1 Schwanniomyces sp. yHRVM31
AAAAGCCAACCTGTGCAAACCATATTTAAGTTGTTACTTATGTTTGTATGCAGGACGACAACTTCTTATATATCAATTTTTCTAAGAATGACTTAGTATAGGCTAAGTTAAAAGAAACTATACTTGCAGCTTATTATGAAATTATCATCTTATTACATGCTTGTTGTCATAACCCAACCGGTATGGATTTGACCTCTGAGCAATGGGACGAAGTCTTAGAAATTGTTCAATCTAAGAAGTTATTCCCATTGATCGATATGGCATACCAAGGTTTCGCATCTGGTAACCCATACGAAGATATTTTCTTAATCAGAAAGATCAACGAATTAGCTGTTGCTGGTAAGATCCCAACTTATGCCTTATGTCAATCTTTCGCTAAGAACATGGGCTTATACGGTGAAAGAACTGGTTCTATCTCCATCATTTCCGAATCCAAGGAACAAACCTCTGCCATTGAATCTCAATTAAAGAAGTTGATTAGACCAATTTACTCTTCTCCACCAATCCATGGTTCTAAGATTGTCGAAACTATCTTTGCCCACAACGAATTATTCAACGAATGGTTAACTGACTTGGACAACGTTGTATCTAGATTAAACACTGTCAGACAAGAGCTTTATGACAAGTTAGACAAGACCAACTACAACTGGGACCACTTATTGAAACAAAGAGGTATGTTCGTATACACAGGTTTAAGTGCTGAACAAGTTATTGAATTGAGAGAAAAGTATTCTGTCTATGCTACTGAAGACGGTAGATTCTCCATCTCTGGTATCAACGACAAAAACGTTCAATACTTAGCCGATGCTATGAACAAGGTTGTTAACAAATAAATATTATATATACATATATAGATCAACCAATTTCATCCTTGCCCCATAAAAATATTTTTTGTAGGGTTAATTAAGTTACACAAAATGTTGAACATGATCCCCGCCTAATATGTAGTGAACATCACCACATTTTCCTTCGGAGTTTTGTGGTATATAAAGACCAATTTTGCTACAATTAGGTCAATTCAGGGGCTAATTAAAAAAAATGTCAGATATCAAGGTTATTGCTACTAAAGCTTTTCAAGATCAGAAGCCAGGTACTTCAGGTTTGAGAAAGAAGGTTAAGGTGTTCCAAACTGAACACTATACTGAAAATTTCATCCAAGCTATCTTGGACGCTATCCCTGAAGGTGCCGAGAATTCTACCTTGGTTATTGGTGGTGATGGTAGATACTACAATGACGTTGTCATTGAGTTAATTATCAAGATCGCTGCAGCAAATGGTGTTAGCAAATTAATCATTGGTCAAAATGGTATCTTGTCTACCCCAGCTACTTCGCATATCATTAGAATTAGAAAAGCTACTGGTGGTATTATCTTAACTGCATCACACAATCCAGGTGGTCCAGAAAATGATTTAGGTATTAAGTACAACTTAAGCAATGGTGGTCCAGCCCCAGAATCTGTTACTAACAAGATTTACGACATTTCTAAGACCCTCGAGAACTACAAAATAATTGATTTACCTAATGTTGATATTAGTAAAATTGGTCAACAAAAGGTTGGTCCAATTGAGGTTGAAATCGTCGATTCAACCAAGGATTACGTCAAATTTATGAAGGAAATCTTTGACTTCCCATTGATCAAGTCATTTATTTCTAAAGCTGGCAAGGAACAAAATTTCAAAGTGTTATTTGATGCATTGAATGGTGTCACTGGCCCTTATGGTTACAGCATTTTTGTGGAGGAATTAGGTTTATCCGAAGACTCCATTCAAAATTTCAAACCATTGCCTGATTTTGGTGGATTACACCCAGACCCAAATTTGACATACGCTCACACTTTAGTCGAAAAGGTAGATAAGGATAACATTGCTTTCGGAGCAGCTTCTGATGGTGACGGAGACAGAAACATGATCTATGGTGCAGGTACCTTTGTTTCCCCAGGTGATTCTGTTGCTATCATAGCTGAATACGCTGATGCTATCCCATACTTTGCTCGTGATGGTGTTTATGGTTTAGCTAGATCTATGCCAACTTCTGGTGCTTTAGACTTAGTTGCAAAAAATAAGAAATTAAACGTTTATGAAGTTCCTACTGGTTGGAAGTTCTTCTGTTCTCTTTTTGATGCTAAGAAGTTAAGTATCTGTGGTGAAGAGTCTTTCGGTACTGGTTCTAATCATATCAGAGAAAAAGATGGTTTGTGGGCTATAATTGCATGGTTGAATGTCTTAGCTGATTTCGATAGAAAGAATCCAGAACAATCTACTTCGATCAAGACTGTTCAAGACTCCTTCTGGGAAAAATACGGTAGAACTTTCTTTACCAGATACGATTACGAAAATGTCTCCGGTGAAGGTGCTAATAAGATCATTGATTTATTATCTAAGTATGTTGATAGCAGTGAAAAGGGATCTAAATTAGCAGATGGTTACGTTGTTTCTGAAGCAAGCAATTTCTCTTACACTGACTTAGATGGCTCTGTGTCTAATAACCAAGGTTTATTCATCAAGTTTGAAAGTGGACTAAGATTTATTGTAAGATTATCTGGTACAGGTTCTTCCGGTGCTACAGTTCGTTTGTACTTGGAAAAACATTCTAGTGATCCTAGTACTTACCAATTACCAGTGGATAAGTTCTTATCTAAGGATGTTGAAACTATTTTGACATTATTAAAGTTTGAAGAATTCTTAGGTAGAACCGAACCTGATGTTCGTACTTAGTTTGTTCCGTTCTTTGATTTAATTTTGATTTTATGATTAAAACCTTTGGCTAGTGCTTGAGTAGTTATTGCTACATCTTTATATAAAGATTAATAAACGTTCGTTAGAAAAGTATTATTTATTCACAGTTCATATATTAATAAATAATTCGTTTTAAAATACAGCAGCCAAGTAAAGAGGCTGATATCATATAGATAAAAGATAATAGAATCTTTTAAATCTAACTATCTAATTTTGGTTTCTTGCTTAAGTTACTTTGTTCGTCACCTTCCCTTTTAAAAGATGGAGTCGATTTTTCTTGTAAATTCATAATTTCATCTAATCTTTTTCTCATTGAGTTCTCTCTCAATCTAGCAGCTTGCTCCATAGCTTCCAATTCCATGATTCTAGTACGATATAAATCATTAACTAATTCTAATTCCGATATTCTTGTTTTCAATAACGTAACTTCATGATTATTATTATTTCTTTCATTATTTTGGTTACCATTATTACCACTATGTCTATCATTATTAGAGTCATTGTTATTACTTTCACTATTTCTATTGTTCGTATTGTCATTACCATTGTCACCGTTATTGTTATTTCTAATATTATTGAAAGATTGTCCTTTTTGAGATTGTTCGTTAGAGTTATGATCAAATGAGTTAAAATTACTATGGAAAAGAGGCAAAGAGGTCTTATTCACCATAGATGACACATGTTGTATAGGAGGTAATGAAGTGGTCGCAGATGATTCCGGTGAAGTGATTTGTGAAATTTCGGAGGAATTTGGAGAAGGTTGCTGCTTATTGATATTTGGACCAGACTTTTGAGATTGTAAATGGAATTGGGGACCAAATGATGGAGATACAATTGATTTAGTATTTGATTCGGAAGATGAATTGGAATTCAACGCTGGTAATTTTGGAGGAGGATAAGCTTGAGCACTTAAGGCTGAAGATGGAGTTGAAAAAACAGGAGTCTCATTTTTAATAGATGACGTACCACTATTAATTAAAGACACTCCATTCGAGCCTGAACTTGGAGTAGAAGACTTGAAAGTTGCACTAGGTCCTAGTTCATTAGACATGTTCTCCAAAGCACCAGCGGCTTGAGCAGCAGCACTCAAATTTCCATAACCGCTTGAAGATCTAGCATTAGAAATAGAGGATGTAGTGGACAATAACAATGGTGAAGTTATTCTTTGCAAACCAGGCGCAAACTGAGTTGGAGTAGATGATGGATAGTGTAATGGTTGAACCTGGTGTGATAAATGATTTGGTAAACGTGGTGGAAATGTATTCATCTGATTAGGGAAGATAGGATTATTAGGAGTTTGAGTTGAAACTCTTTGTCTATTAGCAGGTAATAATGCTGTCAATGAATTTGAATCTATAGTAGAAGTGTTAGGATTATTAGACTTCTTTTTTGGTTTAGGCGACTTTCTTCCATTAATAAGGTCAGATTTTGAATCTTTGGATTTTAATTCTGGAGTATTAGGACTAGAAGACTTTGCCGAGTTGGATTGCTTAATTCTATTTCTTGACTTTATGGTATCAGTCTTCAAAGATATTGGTCTAGGACGACCATGAAGCTTCAAGAATAATCCACATGCATTACACAATACCTGACCTGTTTCATCTCTTCTCCAAAGTGGTGTTGTTTGCGTCTTACAATTTCTGCAAACAGGACTAGTAATATTTGTTTTAGTGGTTGTGGTACCGTTATTAACATGGGTGGTGGTCTTAGCATTAGGGTGAACTGGATTTGCACTCACCGGTGGTGGAAGACGCTGTTCTATCTCACTCATGACTGAAAGTATTGATAGTTAGGATTTGTTGGTCTAAGACTGATATTTATATTGTGTTATCACTGATAATAGTGCAGTCTCAACTTTAACTTGATATGACTTTCTTCAGATAAAAAATAAACTGATATAAATATATTCACTGTTGTTATATCAAATAGGAATTTCTTTCGAAGTTGATAACTCTATTTAGGATCCAAGTAGAATATAAAATACCAATATGATTAATTTATCGAAAATTTTTCGATAAAGATAGATTATCAATAATAGATTAAGAAGAAAAAATTTCTTTATCTTGTTGAAAGAGGAAATTGTTTTTGTGTGAAAATAAGAGATTACGCCAATTTTTTCACTTTTTTGTGTAAGAAAGCTTACGTAACAGAGATAATCAGAAAATCGGAAGACTTTTATCAGATAGAACAATTAATCTCGAAGAGGTAGTGTATATAAGCCTGTTTGTGTGAGATCTATAGAATATTATAGAACGAAAGATAGGGAAACAAAGAGGTGGGGGGGGGTGACGATAACAGGAAAACTATTGATAGAAAGTACAATAATCTCGTAGAGAAGATTATGGGTCAACAAAAGATTGCTATGGAATTGAGTAAAGAAAATACCATTAGCTATGACCTACTGTACGGCACTGGAGATTAGCATTTCATTATCCCCTAAATACCCAATGGGGCATAGTTTATCTGTTCCATGTGAGTGAGGCCGCACATTTGCGCTTAGAACAATCTAACTGCGCTACAAGAACAGAAATTTCATATAGTCATAAATAAGAAGTAACTACACATTTCTCCACTAACATACGAATACTGTCAGCTCCAAAGATCAGTTTGCTAGGTTCGGTTATATTCCTTCAAAGGGATCATAATATTTTCGAAATATTTTGGGTCGGACTCACGGCTATTTAGAGATTTTTATTACATAATCATTGTATAAACATTCATAAGGACATCTTTATCTTGTAATTAGTTTATTGCTGAGCAGATATAATTTTTACACTAGTTATAACACCCAACAAATTAATATTAATGTATTAAAGGGATATGCTTTTTCTCTAAATATGGCCTCCCCACAAATGCAGATAATATTAATTTTTAAGGTCATGAACATTAGCGATATAGGTCGGCTATTTCCGTTTCGGAATTCGATATTACCATGTAACTCTTTCTCCCCACATCACTCATTGAAAAATAATGGAAATAAAGACGAATAGATTATTAATGTCACGTAGTTACAATGAATAAAATATCCAGTTAGTGCCAATATGGCTGATTGCAAGTTTTTCCTATAAATTTTCTCTCATTCAATGCCATAATAAGAAAAGGTTATAAGCATATTGAGTTGGAAAAATAACAGCTTTTATTCTTTACTTATTTATAGAATAAATTCTGTTATGGATCTGTTAAATATCTCTCTTTAGATTAGTTACCGCTACAAGGCGATGGGATGCGAATCATTTAACTTTTTATTATAAATCATACGAAACCGATGTTATAAATACCTAAAATGCTTCAATTAAATTTCCCCAAGACTCTTTTGTGGTCAGCTTATCCAGGTCAAAATTCAAAAGTCTCTCGTTGAAGATAGTCCCGATTCAACTGTCAGTTGTATTTAGTGTTGGAGTTCTGTATATTTTTATATATAATTTATATTATAGATCGAGAGGGGTTTGATTTGTTTATTTCAGCAAATCATATTATGATCTATTTACTACCAATTGACTGAATAGGGGTAAGTTGTTCTAATTTAATTCAGTGATTCTGTTCGTTCAAGAGGATATTAAATAAAATTATCCTCTCTTTCTTCCTCATATAATATTTTAATCTGAGATACTCCACATCTGGAAGTATACCTAGATGACCATAATTCCTTTATCAGTCCCACAATTATAATATTTTTTGATCAATATTACACAAAAATCAAATTCAGTATTGACATACAAGCAGCATTAAAGTAAAAAAAATAGATGTCATTTTTGATTCACGTGCAACAGTCAGATCTATTGGAAAATATTATCAGTATTAGCAGCCGAAGCCGCATCCTTGTGTCAATAATTACGACATATGGATATTGACTTTTGATGGAAATGAATCAATATATTAATTTAAAAATTTATGTGCTTTTTTTTATCTATTTTGTCTGGCTTTTTTTTCTAATCGAATGTTATAACACTCCCCAAATAACATCCCAAGTTTTGCAATTTGTGAGTAAATCAAAATGAAGCCCAAACATCATGTCAAGGTCTGTAATCTGTTTCTTGTTTGCCATCATAGTCATATACCTTAAAGGCACATTTTAACTAACTATCGTCACCTACCCAACCATGAAGTGCGTGATATTGATATTTTATGCGGTCATCTGGATCTACACCTACTGTATGCATACACTTCGCTGATAGTACTTTCGCGGTAACCATACTGACACTCAGCAATGACAGACACACCACCCTTAATGTAATAATCTGCAACAATACCATATCTTGATCAGGAATATTTCCATCACGTTTTTCAACTGTATTTTTAGTCACCGAACTTAATACCTATGTTCCATTGTTGTGGGCTTCTCCCATCATTATTAGCATTTCGTACTTGCCTAATGTAGAATTTATAAAGAACATTAACTGTGCATCACTTTTGAACCACAGCCTCACTTAAGATCGGTTCATATTCAACCTGGGATCCATTAGACAAACTGTACCGATGAATCTCCTCTTTTCCTGGAGATTGCAATTCAGTTAATGTTAATCAAACACCCTTACTCCACCAATATTGATTCTTCAAACCTGGGTGCTTCAAGCTCATCCCTCTTTTAAACTTTGGTATAAATGTTTTCTTGCTAATGGTTTGAGTAGAAAATACAAATGCTGTACTAAATCTACCCCAGATTGTTGAATCCTAGAAACTTGGGCTAATAGCTGGATTAATTGATGCCTATATAAAACAGATCAGTAAATTTTCCGGTTTAATTACGCCAGTTTCATTTTATTGACGATAGATATGATCATGGCATTCATTATATTTCTTAGATTTATAATCTAACTTCTCTATCTTTCATAAATATTTTTTTATTACTACCATGGCATATCGGCATGACATCACAGTTTTAGAATTCTACTAAGTAGTCAACCAAGATTTCTCTAAATTCAAATCTTTAAAACTGCAGACAGAGACATCAATATGATGTCGTTTCCCAGTTTGGTTGTTCGTTCATGTCATTTCCATAGCCAAATTTCATCGCTTCTAATTACTCTATAACTGCGTCGTGCTCTCGCTACGATATATCTGTTCCTCCATATATGAATCCCTCCTTAATTTCGAAGATTATCCTACTCAATGCTGCACCGATACGCCACGCTATCATGAAATATAAATCACAAACTTTTTTTAGGGTACGGCCTTTAGTAGCTTTCTATAATATTAACAATATTCCTCCTCCACAGGCATATGTAAATGCATATCGTACTGGAGTCAGCCAGTTACCACTCTGAACTTCTATATCGGTTTCTACTATGTACGTGTATGACTGATTGTATACCATTTTGCCTGAACCCACATCTTTAAAGTGACATTAGAGTCATGTGTAACTGACTCAACATCTTCTCTATTAGCTTTACTATCAAGAGAATTATCCTTTGCCTCATCGAGTTCTCATTGACTAATGCTTAGTGCGATGTTATAATTATCAGTAAGTGTATGCAATGCTTTATTTAGCCAATCAGATAAGGGTAGAGCTGAATTCTCGTGGTTGGTGATATTTCTCCCAACTTCTCTTCAATATCGTACACATCTTAAAATACTTGCCATGTTGAATTTCTTAGCAAGTATAATTTCCCGTATCGATTCATCTAATTCACTCTCAGCTTCGCCATAATGATTTCCTTTTACTGTTTGAGTCCACGTTAGAGCGAAAATGAATACAAAGGAAAAAATATCCATTGAGCTCTAAATAGTCGTATTTTTCAAAGCCTTTCTTTATTGAATATAATTAATAACTGTATATTGTTATCCTCGAAGAATTGCACAAAAGCATTTCTCTTATTTCTTCAAATAATAAGAGAAAGTAATTATCATTTATCATGTAATAAATTCTTGAAGTAGCTCTGTTCTTGGACAAATATTTAAAAGTAAGATGTTTTTAGTCGTGTAAACTTTTAGTTTCGTGACGCACAAATTGCTGCAATAGAAAAATATTTTAGGGTATACTCTCCAAAGTTACCTTATTCATTGAATGTCAGAAATATTACTATAACATTTATAAGTTAAAATTAACGGCTCTTGATGAAAATACTAAAGGATCAATTTCAATTATCATATCAAGGATATTCTGATTAAGACTACACATCTCAATTTACTTGGACAATTCCAATCAAGAATTCGGATAGAAAATAAATAGCGGTAAGGACTATTTTATATTAGAGAAGTTAAATGAAATCTAATGATATCAAAAAAAAAGATAAAATTACTGCTAATATATGCAACTTCACTAGTAATTTTCGTATACAATAGTAGTCTATATGCTAGTCTTGAGAATTGTCAAATTATCATTACTAAAATTTTAATGCTTGTGAATAAGCTAACTTAAGATTTTTGCAAGATGGTCATGATTTTTAACCGTAACAGACTTTTTCTTAAGTCTATTCTTTTCAGTGAAATCTACAGTTTCGTTGCAATAAATTTGAAGTTTCCCGAAAGGAATATCCCACGTAATCTTTGATAAGCTACCTACCATGTAATTTCCCTTCCGAGGAAGCGTAAAAGATTTCTCAATCTTTTGTGGCGTGGAACCAAACAAAGACTGGATTACCATATTTTGAGATACGGCTTCATTATAAAAATAGATGCTAGGGGAAATCAGATCAGTAAAAGTTTTTGAACAAAGTTCTTCGATCAAAGCCTTTTGATAAGGTGAATATACAACAATTCCAATATCCTTATATGAATACCCAACGGATAACATATATTTTATTAATAAGATGGTATATTCTGCCTCTGAAATGCTAACATTAGGATGATCCACTTTATCATCAATTTCTATAATTTGATGGACATATTTAAAACCAGGATTAATTTTATCTGATATTGGACTTTCTAATTTAAGCTCTGGTGCCTTTGATTTAAATAGATCAAAAAATTCCCGTCTGATATTTCTAACTATATTCAATTCGTGTTGAATTTCATCAGAGGGATTAATCCTGGATGTAAGAGATAATGCTGGAGCTTTCATTAGCGGGTTGTCAATTAATATTACTCTCTTCAAGGAAGTATTATTCGAAACTGGCAACAACTGAAGTATACTAGGGCCATCGTAGTTTACGTAAATGATAGAATTAAACCCCTCATAAAGAAATGGATTCAAGTACAAATTATCAGGAGTAATAAACACAAAATTTGCAATTCGTGTGAGAAAATACTTTACCGCCTCATCATAGTTATGTTCAAGTTTCTTCAATGGTGCAAATATCTCCAAATTGAAGAATATCTCTTTAATTTTCAGATATGAGTCCACTAATAGTCTATAATTTTCATCCATGTCTTCACAAAACTTTAAATTAGAATTAAAGGGATATTCTGATACCCTTGACTTATCACTTTTGATGCTTTCTAAAAAGCTAATCCATCTAGGTTCTATATGTTGTTTAAAAAATAAAATAGCATTTTCGCAATTATGACTATAACCGTACTCCAGGAGTCCTAGATTTTGAGCTAATAAGTCAACTTGTTTTAATAGCAACTCAATATACTTAAATTTCTTCATAATCTCATCCTTTGAATTATCGATATAGTTTTTAAATGATTTCAATTCAATAAATTCAGGTATTTTTATTTGTTCCAATGATGCTTTGCTTGGAAGTATTACCAAGACTTTTTCTTTTGAATAATTCAAATTTAAGCAAGTCAATAAGGAATGCAAATACCTTTTGTATCCAGTATGTGGACCAACTCTCACCTTTGTTATATTATTGCTAAGACCAGATATAAGTGCTTTAGATTGACATATATCTAACTCTGGAGCCACATAATCACACTGAAATTCAGAAACTTCTGCATCCAAAGATCCAGAGTCAATTTGTAAAATATGACATAGCTCTTTCGATGAATCTGGAAAATTTAATTTTCTTCTCTTTCTGGAATTTTCAAGTTCCTCAAAATTATAAATATCTTTAAGGATGACCAAAGGGATTGAATTAAGCTTAAATTTTGAATGTATGTTATTTCTCTTTTGATTTTGTAAATTTAAAGTGTCATCTCCAACAAAAAATTGAGAAAGAAAAGAAGGAATTCGACTTGTAGAAAAATTCATGATAATATCTGCATAATTTCTATATTTAAAGTTTTGGGGAAGTTTGATGACATAACTCGTTTCTTTGGAACTTTCCTCATCTGATGTATTTTCTTTGTTTGCACAACAAAAAAAGCATTGTTTTCTTTTCCCATCATTGACGATATCCTTAACTAAGCATAATTTCATTTTATTGATACCGTAAGACTTCATTCTCTTATACGGAGAAAATTTATTAGGTTTAATAATTTCAAGAACTATAACCAATTCACTTTTATCTAAGTCAAAATCCTTCTTACTTATAACTCCCTGAAATTCGTATTCGTTCCCTTTCGTTATATTTTCAATATTAGCAACATATTTGCTATTTCCTTTAATACTGAGTTTCATTGACGAATCGACTGATATTTTTAATCGATCGAAAACCTGCAAAATATTTTTATTTAGAGTAAAGTTATAGTCGTAAGTGGAGTTAAAAGAGACTGCATCTGCAAAATCTGTCGATGATAAATACTTTTGAAGAAACAAACAAGGTAATGGCTGAGGTTGAAATATCGAAGCCAGGTAATATTTCTCATAAAAGTCATCTAGTACTTTGACTTCATCAATACCAGTAAAATCTTCGTATTTTAATTTAATGATACGGTCGCTGAAATGATTTTTTAATATAATTTCTGACATGAATTCAAGAGTTCGATATTCTTCTGGCACGTTGGTGGTTAAGTTGAGCTGTTTACAAAGATTTTCTAATTCTTCTTTCTCAAATCCATTCAAAAATTGTCTGAGCTCTTTTTCGGAAACATCGTAGACAGAAGGAACCAAAGAAATTTCTCTGGCATTTTTAATATTAATAAAATTTGTATAAATAATCTTCTGAAATTTGTTAAACTTCTCAGTAGTCAGACTATTATCATGAAAATTAGCATAATAATGCAATATATTAATAAATTCTAGTAGACGTGAATGGACGTTTTTCTGATGAAAAATACAAGTAAATTTTAATTCCTGTATTAAAATCAGAACATAATTCCTAATATCAGGATTTGAGGAACAAACAATTAGAAAAAACAAGAAACTACTCAGATAGTCGATAAAGTTCTCTTCGAATTGAGTATTTATTTTAAGAATTTCTTCAAATTTGTTACTCAATATTAAATTCATGTAATTCTTAACTATATTATAGAACCAGTGAAATTTCATTTTTAAACTAACGCTTTCAGATGTATTACTCATTTCATTGATTTTAACCTCAGGATCCTTTATTATATCGTTATCTTGCGTAATATTCTTCGATAGATATTGAGTTATATGTTTTCCTAACAACTCTTCGATACTTTCTTTAACTAATTTGTTTTTGGATTTTAGTCCAAATAATTTGCTTAAAAATAGAAATGCAGAACTCTGACTTTTTAGATTGCTTTCCAATAGAGATGCAGTGATTCCCAATAATCGATTTATTAATTTATGGTATTTGTCCTGGCCCGTAAGAATTATTTCAATTAATCTATCACTTTCAAGATCTAGATCTCTTAATACTAAGTAAACTATAAGTTCCAAATGATTATTGGACGAGTCTTCACTTAAATATGGCCATAGAATATTTTGGAAGTACTGTGTTTCAATTAAAACATCTAGTATTTCTGGATCAAGCGATGAAGCAATAAGATATACTTCATTAATAATGCTCTTATTAAATTTTTTTGGAGGTTTAGGAAACCATCTCCGAGAAACTTCTCTTATTCGTGAATTACTATCCATAGATTGGGTTTTATTACCCATTGCATAGATTCAACTGATTCTATATTAGTATATTATATTTGATATATGCGTGCATAGACAAAATATTTTCGTGTTAAACACAAAAGAGGCATCCAAATTTTTCAAAGAAATCTAGGTTAAGTACTAAGAAGGAATAAGATCATATTATACAACATGTTTAGGGTTGGTTTTCGCTTATTCTCGACAGCAAGACCAATTTTGGAGTCTGTGCAACCTCAACTTCAACACAAAATCCAACCAGTACTTGCTGCTAAACAATTTATACCTGATGAAGCAACTAGATCTAAGATAAAGAGTTTAAAGAGAAGGGAGAAAAGATTAAAAAGACAAATTGTTAGAGATGTTAATAATTTAAAGAAGCATTCTTTGGAAAATGTTAAGTTCCAAGTTGATCCTGTTTTAGGGGATCCAGAATGTTCATTTCTCAAAAGAATTAGAACTGAATTGGCAGAACCTACTAACTTAGCTTATGGCTACCAAAAGGACGAATTTGAAAAGTTATTATATGGTGCGGAAAAGGCCACCTTATCTAAGAACCTGACAAACCCAGTATTGTATGATTCCATTATTGCTACTGAAAGTAAAAAAGTCAGAGCATTATTGACAATTTTAAATGTTAGAAACACTAATTCTAAGGAGAGAAAAAATTTAGCTATAAAACTTGCTCGTGAAGAATTCCAAAGAGAAGAAGGTGATACTGGCTCCCCAGAGGTCCAAGCTGCCATTCTTACTGTAAGAATTCATTTAGGAATGGATCATGTTAAACAAAACTTCAAGGATAAAACCCACACACAACACGTCCGTGAAATGGTTCAACAGAGACAAAAGATATTGAAATACTTGAAGGCTGATAACCCAGAAAAATACTACTATACCATAGCTAAGCTTGGTTTAACAGATGATGTAGTCACAAGAGAATTCAACATGGGTAGACAATATTTACAAGACTACCAAGTCTGGGGAGATAAACAATTGGTTAAGTTGTCTGACAAGCAAATGCGTAAGGAGCAAAAGTTTGTTGAGTTGCAAAAGAGAGTTGTTTCCTACAATCAACTTGCAAAAGTTAACCATGAAAAAATTCAAGAGCATATTTCTGAATCTAAGAAATAATCCCTTAATCTGTATCCTACCTGTAAATATTACATATTTTATTTCATACTGCTAATATACACTATAAGTACATGTCTCAAATATTTAATCCTGAACTTTCATATAAGTATCAATAAGAGCATCTAATCTAATTTTGGATTCTTCTTCTTTAAGAGCGTTGATTTCCTCGGTTAATGTTTGAAACAGTTCATTGATATCGTTTTTGATTTCGTTGCTTTCGGTAGCTAACCCTTGCAATCTTTCTAATAATTCTCCATTATCGATACGAAGTTGATTATAAATTGCGGTCAAATTTTCAATTGATGAATAGGTAGAACTTACAATCATAGAATTTATGATTTCAGTTGGACTAAGTTTCTCAATTTCGACTGGCTGCTCTAATTTAAGACGCTTTCTCTCCTGGGCTGTTTGGATTATCTTATCTAACTCGTCTAATTTATTTTCAATATTTCTTTCACTAAATATTAAATCAAATTCTTTAAGAGAGCTCGAAAGCCACCATTTAATCATCTGTGATCTAGCTATCTCTAAAGATTCTATTCCTTCTTCTGTACTCGCAATTACTGGATAACATGTTTTTATTTGATCTATTGATAGTGACTTTTTGATCAGTTGTTTAAGAGCTTTACGGCATACCAATTTGAGTCTCTCAAAGCGAACCTTTTCTATGTTTTCATCATTATCAGGCATGGCATTATATACTTAAATAAACAATAATAAATATAGGCTCAAATTTGTTTGATACTTCGGTTTTGTGTAATAAGATTCTTTAATTTTAGTTGATCACATAAGTCAACTTAGATAACCTTGGTAACCTAAATAAAAGCTGAAATTGAAGGAAAGTATATAACCTGCTCAAATATATTGACCAAGGCTCAATATTAACCCGAATCAAAGAACAGAATATTTTAAAAATCATGTATTAAACATTGATCTTTTCTAAAAGTTCATAAGGAAGCTAATATGACTATTAATTAGAATATCACCAAGTCATATCATCTAGATAAGTATGAATCATATATAATATACCTATATTACTTGCTCATAGTGATTTTGTGTGATTAACTTTTCGTAACTTCAAAAAATAATATCATATATCAGATATACTTAAGGTGTAAGTTATACAATGCTTTGATTTATCACAATTACATTATTAATTTTTGAAACATTTAGAGCTTGGGACTGAGACTACTACACAGAAGTTTACAATAGTGTGGAGTATAATTGTACCCAGAAGAACTTCTCTAATATCACATTAGTCGTAAAGGGTCAATTGAAAGGATTTTAGTATATAATCTGGCTAGCGGAGGATATCTTTTACTGGTAATAGAAAACGTATTTTATTAAAGAACTGTAGTCAGGGCTTATTTTAACATTTATTTACCAGGAGGATATGCCTCATTTTGTTAAACATGACAATGAATATTGTAAAAATGAACTCTCTTGCTCTCCGGTCCCTAGAAAATGAAGTAATTAAATTCCTCGTCAGTTCTTGATATTAAAAAATTTGGAAATGATAGGATCATCTGAACAGATCCTATTATGGTTTTAGTGTTTGCATCTAATTCCATACTCTAATATATATTTACCGTGATATAGCGTAATAAGTAGATTAAAAAAGAAGGATTTCAAAACCGCTTACTCTTCACTCAATAATCCCTCCCAATTTCGATTTGGTTTACAAAGGCTATATATCGAATTAGTAGGAACTGTTTCGTTCCAACATTTATAAGAATATGGAACCAACTGAGAGAAATTGGTCACGTGATGATATAAATTCACAAAAATGACAGCTCTTATGTAACCCTTGTGAAATTACACTTTATAAGGTTAATCAGATCTGTATTTGCCTAATATGTCCAGTCCTTCGTCATTGATTCAAGAAGCTGAGAAACTTGCAAAGCCACAACTGGGTTTCTTTCTGTTCTTAAGTGGGTCCTCACATTCATACCGTCTTGAAGAAGCAACTGACTTGTATATTCAAGCTGCCAACCAATATCGTTTACAAAAAGAATTCAATTTAGCTGGTAATCAATTTATAAAGGCTGCAGAGATTCAAGAGAAGCTTTCAAATCATAATGATGTTGCTAATCATTTAGTAGATGCTTATAAATGTTATAAGGGAGTCTCTCCAAAGGACGCAATAGATGCCTTGTCCAAAGCAATCCATATCTTTTTGACGCAGAATGGCCAATTTCGTAGAGCAGCTAACTTCACTAGTGATTTGGCAGAATTATATGAATCGGTTGGTGATAATGAAAACGCAATTAAAAGCTATGAACAAGCCGGTGACTATTTTGTAACTGATCATGCAGAAGCCTTATCTAACAAGTCTTATTTAAAATGTGCAGATTTATGTGCACTTAATGGAGACTATAAGAAGGCTAATGATCTTTATGACATCATTATAAAGCAGCTGTTAGGTAACAGCTTAACAAAATGGAATTTGAAAGACTATTTCCTTAAGACAATTTTATGTACATTATGCTTGGATGACTCAATTGAAGCACATAAGAAGTGTGAAAGTTATGTTTCTGAAGAGCCTTCATTTGAAACAACCAGAGAATATCGTTTAGTTCAAGATATTTTTGAATGCATAGACTCAGGCGATGTCCAGGCATTTTCTGATAAAGTATTCGAATATGACCAATTTAGCAAATTAGACAAGCTCAAGACCCAATTATTGTTGCACATTAAGGGATCTGTTGTTGAGAAGGATGACGATGATTTATTATAATGCATATATGTATTTAAGATAGTATTATGTACATAGCTATTTCGCTAAGCAAGATTTTATGTATTAAATTATTTAAATATATTACCAAAATTTGGATCAGAGTATTTTTCGTACAATTTTTTGGTCCATCTCCTATATGACTTTCCCCATACTACAATAAACACGAAACTACCGTTGATCACAAGAGAGAGCATAAACATGAGCCATGTTGTGAGCTTTAATCCACATTTATCAAGCCAAGGTTGAATAGCGAAGGTGAATCCACACCCTATAGCATTTCTGATTACTAACATTAATACAAGCGACTCACTTGCGACATTTGGATAACATTCCATAGCATAAGTAACACATATTGCACCAGAAGAACTCATAGCAAAACCTAATAATCCTTGCCCTATAATAACTGAAATTTCCCAACGAGGAGATGGTAATCCGTAGGCTAAGATACCTCCTGCATTAAGAATACATGGAACTATCATTGCAATCACTCTGAATTCAGGTTCAAAAACACCGTTATTTCTTCTAGAAAGGTAAAGTACTAACCAGTCCACGAATTGACCACCATAAAACATACCAATAAACGAACCAACAAATGCAGATAAATTTGTTAATCCAACTTGGTCAGCTGTAAAATTGAATGGTGCAACGGAATATATTTCAGATTCAGTAGTTAATAGCAACGATAACCACATCATTTGGGCACCGTAAATCAAACCTCCCCAAACAACAGCTGGGAAAGTGATCAAGAAGATTGGTCTAAAGAATATTGTGGAAAAAGATCTCTTATCATTATACACAAGCTCCATAAGTCTCATTCTTTGCCAATAAGATCTTTTTGTTCCCACCAATGCATCTTCTGAGTCCAGATGTAATTCCTCTGGAATTTCACTTAAAAGATATTTTTCATTTCCCGATTTTTTATTGGCAAGTTCTGAGGTTGGCATGGTTTCTCTTGATTTAATTTGTTGGAGTATTTCATTTTCCATACTATCATCGGATCTTGCAAAAGTGGTATCTTCCATAACAAATAGTTGAATAATGAATAACACTGCAAATATTATAATCTGGATATAATAGCACCACCTCCAACTCATAGAATCAACAATATATCCTGCAGCTACTGGCCCAAGGTCACTTCCAGCATATAACATAAAAATAATGTAACTCATGTAGGAAGAAATTTCATGTTTGAAGAAAATATCCTTAACAGAAATTTCCACAAGACTATCAACAGGTGCTGCTGCAAAACCACCGAGAATGTTATTTATATACATATAATTGATGTTAGTGGCTCTTGCACCAACCACTGCAGAAACGAGAATTATAAGTGAACAAATTAGATAAACAAATCTCCTTCCAGCTTTCAAAGCAGTAGGTTGAAGAACAGCACATCCTACTCCTAGGAATAAAAAGCACAACGCTGATGATATGTTTAATTGCGTATATGTGCAATTAAGATCTACTGTCCATAAAGTGTATAAGGGACCAGTGAAATTAACCGCAACTGCAAGCATAAATGCCCAAAAACACAAAAACCCAAATTGTAAATTCTTCTTTCTTTTCGACCATCGTAAGGGATCATTTGGATCCTTAGATGGTTGTGGGATCAAAATAATATTATCTTTTGATGATTCATCTTTCTGAAAGCTTAAATTACCTTCAATATCTAATAAATGAACGGTACCAGGAACTATATCCTCCTCACTATAGCTATTTGCCGTGAACATAGTTTGACAATATAGTCCTAACAGAATATGGACTTACATGCATCTATATATATAAGTAGACGTGTGGAAAAAACCTGCTGTATGATTCGAAAAGGAATTTGTAGCCGTCGCTGGAGTTAGAAATCCGCTAAAACTATTACGAGCAAGTGGGGTTTATCTAAGATAAAAAAGATTCCTGTCGCCCATGTCAATTTTCTGAAATAGGTAACGCGAAGTCCCTTAGATATCGTAAAGAGATGAGATGAACTTGATTTAGCTTTGACCATGATTAGATTATTTGTGTAGTTGATAAGGAAATTGGTTATTTGTTTAGGCTCCTCAATAGTGGCCTTAATCTGTTTTCCATATATAAAATTTAGAGCTACTAGTTTATTTCAGTTGACAAAGAGATCGTAATTAATTAATCATTAGAATAATATACAGTTAATAGGTATATACGGCTTAATTCTTCTTTCTTCCGAAAATGCCCTTAACCAGTCTGATGAAAACATCATCATCATAATTATTGACGACCACTTGACCTTGTTCATCTTTGATTCCTGCTTCTGGGTCGTGATCTAATTCCAAGGATTGAACCTTTTCTAGCTTGTGATCTCTAAGGAAGAAGGCGAAAATAAACAAAGGAACACATAAACAAACACCCACTATACAAAGGATTCTTTGTACGGTACCATAAGCTAAAGCAACAGCGACTCTAGCTGGACTACCCCAAGCATACTCCGCGGCGAAGTCGTATGGCTTACCATACGCATAAATAGCTACCGAAGTGTCAAATCCTCTTAAAGCTAATTGCTTCACGATTTCGTGATACATACGGTTAGTCCAAACAGCACCAGAAACAGATACACCAAGCGCAGACCCAATATTGTATGCTGCTAAGTATAAGGATATAACAATTGCCATGTATTCGTGATTAGTACAAGTAGTGATGGAAACTTGTGTTGGATAGGTGAACAAACCAGCACCAAATCCCATTAGGCATAATCCACCAATGACACCATGTTTAACATATTCAGCATTCATACCATCATTTGCACCTCTATATCTTATAAGAATACCCAATGAAGCTACCCAGCAAAGACACCCAAACAAAATAAATCCTTTCAATTTCTTAACCTCTTTACCGTTTTTGAAGAATAGTTTCTTTATGATGCGGTATTGGAGAAAATAGTCGTTGTAAGCAATGAAAATACCAAGTGTCAACCCAGAAATGACTGAAACAAATGAGTATAATGAAGTAATTCTGGTTGCTGCTTTTACACTTGTATTCATACCCACCAATAAAACTGCATACATAAAATCATTAGGCATGTACCAGATGAAATTGATAAATATACCAATAATTAAAGCAGACCATACACCACGATCTTCCATAAGCTTTAATGGCATGATAGGGAACTTAGAAAATTTTGCTTCCCAAAGTACGAAAAATGGAATTAAAACAAACCCAATAACTAACGGGACTATAGTGGAAGCTTTTTGCCAAGTAGAATGAACACCACCAGCAAGGGTAAATGGAACCAAGATGAAACCGAAAATACAGATTACGAAAAGAATACCAATGACATCTAATTCCCAAAATAAAGAGACTAATATGCTGTCGTTAGCCTTAAAGGTAAACCATTTTTTATCAATCTTGGCTTCTTCTTGCAAAACTTTCCATTCGTTGGTTCTTCTTGCTTTCATTAGCATGTGAGTAAAACAAAGAAGTAAAGGAACACAAGATAAAGGAAAGATAAAAGCCCAGATACCGATACAGTAATTCCAACTGTGAGAACTTAATAACTCAGATGTTACATTTCCAGAAATCCAAGTGTTGATGATAAATGGTGTAGCTGGAATAAACGAGTAAAACAATCTATGATCCAAAGTAGAAAAATCAGCTAAAATGACTTCCAATAAAATGATAATACCCGAATAACCAATTTGATATAAAACAGCACCACCAGCAAACCTTTGAACATCATAAGCTTGTGATTCAATGACGGTACCCACAGCGTAAAAGACCATTGAAACAATAATTAATTCAAGTCTTCCAAACCTATCGGAAAGTCTGGCATACGTAGGTTGGGCTGCAGCTGCGACAACAGATCTGATAACGTTGACAGTAGCGAGTAAAGAGTGTTCAGAATAACTCTGAGTGGCGTAACCTTGGAATGTGTATCTAATGGTACCATCAAGAGAGTAGCAATAAGCAGCACAGAAACAACTAATAAGCAAACAAATTTTTAACCACCAAGCATCATACTGTTGATTGAGGAATTCAATCTTTCTAATACCAATAGATTTAGTGGTGGAATTTTTTAAGAGTCCATCATCAGCATATACCTTTTGCTCATAGGATTCTTGTTCCTTTGCTTTCTCTTGGGAGCTAGAATACCCCGAATCTAAAGCACTCATGATGTTGATACTGATGAAATAATTCCACTTGTATTGAAGGATCGATGCCCTTAATATATACTCTCATCCCTCACGCTATGCTATGCATGTACGGAGATTAGAAAATTTTATATATGCAAATTGTACATATGCCCTAAACCGTTTACTAAGAAAATAGCTGCATATATTTCAGCGTAGCCAATCAAAAACATCTCACCTGTGAAATCTCATCTGATTAGATTAATCAGATAATTGTTTTCTTGGCAGCAAACTCAATATTCAAAATTGTTGTGTATAATTTGCAAGTATTATGCACAAAACAAGCATTCAAGTCTATGAAAGGGGTGTACCTTTCAACTCATCTTCTGTTGTCAATTTGGATATATCTTAGAACCTCGCCAGGAGTATTGTTGAAGGTTCTTGTGGGATGTATTTTACGCCAAGATTTTAACTTGCAATTCCCGTAAAAAATAAAAACAATGTGATTCGCAAAGGACTACAAATAAAGAATATTTCTTGAACTAATTCGGGAAAGCACCCTTTTTGAGGGATTTTCCTTTCTGTAGCTGTGTCTAATACTTTAAATACTTTAAAGTCAAGAATTTAAGCTCGCAATACATATATGTATTGTTCTTCTTTTATGTTTCGGTGCCGGTTTACGGAAATTCTGCTCGTCACATGTACAAAGTGGGCAAGATTAAAAGTCTTAATACTTCCTTGCAGGACATACTGCTTACATAACAAGGTGACAAGCAAATGCTACACAGCAGTTTAACAAAATTTCGCCGAATTTCTTGGATTGATCTTGGGTTCGTTTCGGTTCTTCGGTAGTTAAATTCTCCTAGAAGTATATGGATAAATTAGAGATAGTTCAGTTACGAGTAATATGAAATGCATCAGTATTATTCCTATAATGACATAAGTCTCACTTCATAGATATAATAGAGAGCTTTCCCTTAATCAATTATTACTAAATTATGTGTATTTGAATTTTAATATTTAATACATAATACGTTATGATATATGAGAACTTGTTATGGCTTACGCCCTAATAGTATTTTGTCTAAACGGGTTGTTTAAACTGGCTTTCCGCCAATGAACTCACTCCATCTTTGAACCTCGGATGGAATTACGACCTCATCTGGAACAACATCGAAAGTTGGCTTAGAAGCTATCTTGACTTTTAAGCACTCTGAGAACAAAAGGGATGTATTTGGTTCATTAAATAAAGGAATTGCAAAGTCAATTGCGTTTCTTCTCATAACATAGTCTTCGTCTAACAAACTTTCAGCTCTGGCCCTGGCCAAGTTGAAAACACCGGCAACCTTCTTATCTTGGAATATCTCTCTTAATGCTCTCTTATCTGTTTTAGGGAATTCGATGACTTCGATTTGTTGAGTAGTATACTTTTTAATGTATTCAGCAACCGGTTCAGATGCGGTATAGAAATTATAACCTAAACCAGAAATATTAGCAGCCACCTTACCCAAGTTGTCGTTTGTGAGATCACCACCGAATAATATACCAGAACCTGGTTGAGGAACGTTAAAGTTCATAGTAGATTGCATAGATGTCCAGTAAGCTTCTACTAAGTCCTTTCCGAAACAAGCAATTTCACCAGTAGAAGACATTTCAACACCCAAGAATGGATCAGCACCAGCCAATCTTGTGAATGAGAATTGTGGGACTTTAGTTGCAACATGATTGTATTCTTTTTCCATCAAATTAACTGGAGCTGGAACATTGTTCTTAGTCAATGCCTTTACGGCAACATCGATAAAGTTAACACCCAAAACCTTTGATACAAATGGGAAAGAACGAGAAGCTCTAATGTTACATTCGATAACCTTTAATTCACAAGAGACATCATCTAAAGTTCCATTTTGATCGTTCTTGATAATTTGCATATTGAATGGACCAGTGATTTTCCAGGCTTCGGCAACCTTGTCAGCAATTTCCTTTAATCTGTTCATGATAATAGGAGATAAGTTTTGTGGTGGTAATACTAAAGTAGCATCACCGGAGTGAACACCTGCATTTTCGACGTGTTCAGAAACAGCATGTACTAATACGGTACCTTCGCATGCAACTGCATCGATGTCGATTTCATCTGCACCTTGAATGAACTTAGAAATAACAACCGGGTGATCTCTGGAAACTTTCGCAGCATTAGATAATTTAGAATCAAGTTCGGATTTATTGTTAATAACAGACATAGCAGCACCAGATAAAACGTAAGATGGACGAACTAAGACTGGGTAACCAACTTCGTTAGCAAAATCTTCAGCTTCTTGAATAGAAGTTAATTCTTTCCATTTTGGTTGATCAACATTAATAGAATCTAAAATTTGGGAGAATTTATGACGATCTTCAGCCTTGTCAATATCTTCAGGATTAGTACCTAAAATAGTACAACCTTGCTTTTGTAAATCTAAAGCGATGTTTTGTGGTAATTGACCACCAACACTAACAACAACAGATTCGGCATTCTCTAATTCATAAATATCAAGAACTCTTTCTAAAGATAACTCCTCGAAATATAATCTATCAACTTCATCAAAATCAGTAGAAACAGTTTCTGGGTTATAATTAATCATGATAGTTTTCTTTCCAGATTCACGTAATGCACGAGCAGTAGAGACAGCACACCAATCAAATTCAACGGAGGAACCAATACGGTAGACACCAGAACCTAAAACCATTGTACCATTTTCGTTGAAAGTGATATCAGAACTGGTAGCATTGTAAGTAGTGTATAAGTAGTTAGTGTTAGCTGGGTATTCAGCAGCCAAAGTGTCGATTTTCTTGACAAATGGAACAATACCGAATTCCTTTCTAACGGCTCTAACTTCTAATTCAGTAGACCCAACACTTAAAGCAATTTGTTTATCAGAAAAACCAAGCTTCTTAGCACGAGTCATTAAATCCCTGTTAATATTTTGCAAACCGTTGGCACTTTCTAATTCTCTGTACATGTTAACAATATTCATTAACTTGTATAAGAACCATTTGTCAATTTTAGTTAAATCGTGAACTCTATCAACGGTATAATTTTCATGTAACAAAGCTTGACCGACAGCTAACCATCTTCTGTCAGTTGGTTCAGCTAAAGAATTATCTAAATCTTCAAAATGGTCACCTTGGAAACCAACGTAAGATGGATCAACTTGTCTGATAGCTTTTTGGAAAGATTCTTCAAAATTTCTACCAATAGCCATAACTTCACCGACAGACTTCATAGCGGAACCAATATCTCTCTTTACATGTTGGAACTTAGCAAGATCCCATCTTGGAATCTTGGTAACCATGTAATCTAAGGAAGGTTCGAAATTAGCAGTAGTAGTCTTTGTCACTGGGTTTGGTAACTCTGGTAAGGTGTGACCTAATGCAATCTTAGCAGCAGTATAAGCTAATGGGTATCCAGTAGCCTTAGATGCTAATGCAGATGAACGAGATAAACGAGCATTAACTTCTATAACTCTGTAATCTAATCCATCTGGTTGTAATGCATATTGGACATTACATTCACCAACAACACCTAAATGTCTGATAATCTTAATAGCTGCACTTCTTAACATATGATATTCTTCATCAGATAAAGTTTGAGATGGAGCAACAACAATAGAATCACCAGTATGGATACCTAAAGGATCAAAGTTTTCCATGTTACAGACAGTAATACAGTTACCAACACGATCACGAACAACTTCATATTCAACTTCTTTCCAACCCTTTAAAGACTTCTCAACCAAAATTTGTGGAGCTAAAGATAAGGATTGGGAAGCTAAATTCTTCAATTCTTGTTCATTTGCAGCGAAACCAGAACCTAAACCACCTAATGAATATGCAGATCTAACAATAATTGGGTAACCAACGTTCTCAGCAGCAGCTAAAGCATCATCTACGGTTTCTACCGCAATAGACTCAGCAATTGGGATGTCTATTTCCTTCAAAGCTTGAGCGAACAAATCACGATCTTCAGAAGTTTCTAAAGTTTTGATAGGCGTACCCAAAACCTTAACACCATATCTATCAAAAACACCCATTTTATCTAACTTAACACCAACGTTTAAACCTGTTTGTCCACCAAATGTCAATAAGATACCATCAGGCTTTTCTCTTTCTATAATATATGTGATATACTCAGCAGTAACTGGTAAGTAGTAAATTTCATCAGCCAAAGCATGAGAAGTTTGATTAGTAGCAATATTTGGGTTAATTAAAATAGATTTCTTGTTTGCTTCCTTCAATGCTTTGATAGCTTGAGAACCGGAGTAATCGAATTCACCAGCCTGACCAATAGACAAACCACCAGATCCGATAACCAAAACTTTAGAAACGTCAACTAATTGTTGAGAGTGTTCATTATCGAACTTCTTTAATAAATCAGCACCAGCATAAGTAGCTTGTTGATTGCTTCTGGTACTTATCTTTGAGAAGAATCTATGACTAGGTTTCGAAACTTGGCTACTTATGTAGCTCCCACCAAGTTTGCTAGATAAAATTGTTCTCAAATTTATCATTCTCAGTTGATTTTTCAAGAGATGAATATATATGAACTTTAGTTTAACTAAATTAACTTTAAAGTAGCTAGAAAGAAAAGGAGAAGACTTTATAATGAATGAAAAAAAATTGATCACCGAAAGAGGTAATGAGTCAGAGCTAAGCGCGTTGTAAGATCAGTGGTTGAAACACTACTTACCCGGATTTTGGTTCGTTACCCGGTTACACGTCAGAGTTTTCCTGCTTATATGAAAACCGTTTAGGAAATACGAAAACTGTTGGTATTCCAGCTTAGGATATGATATCCGGGGATAACACATGACCTATAAAACGACATTA
>JAKVQU010000142.1:0-24569 GCA_030462985.1 Schwanniomyces sp. yHRVM31
AGTTGCTATGTCCGAAGGTGCTATTAACCAAGCTAACGATGCCTTCAGTGAAAAGGAAAAGGCTGCTGAAAATGTTTACGTCAAGAAGCACGAAGCTGAACAATTGAAGGCTTTAAAGGATAAGTTACAAAAACAAAAGGAAACTATTGACAAGTTAGAAGACGAAATCAGTTCCTTAAAGAAATAAGTCCTGGTCCTGTAATTATAGGTCCACAAGTTCAAAGTCCAATTTGATAGTTGACATTTTCTGGAAGTTTTTAGCCAGTTGAGCTGTTATGCATAAAAGATGTAATAATTGATATAAAAAATTTGATAATTATTAAATAAACAACTATTCTTAACATATTCTTGTAACTAATGTAGATGAAAGTTGCGCATTGAGTGGTTCCAGAATATATAATCTCACCAATTGATTGCAATACGAAACAAGCTAAGGATGTATAGAGCTGAATATTGATATATGTTGGTTATATCCACCATATCCACTTGTGTTCTGGACAATTCTTATTTCCGTATCAGGGAATTTAATTTTGGGCTCAAGCCGACCCATCTCAGAATTGTCTCAATCAAATGTGAAGCAGCTATAAATAATATATATAATTAAAATTACTAATCTTTTTTACAAAAAATCGTACAATAGCTAGCAGTTAGCTCGAGACACTGTACGTGGTTAACTGGTGTTCCTAATGATACATCAACATCTGAGGTCTAATACACGACCAAGACAAAGGCAAAGAGGAACAAGAACAGCAATTTCGCATGAGCTGCTGCATAGTTCGAGAATAACTTCAGGGCCAAATCAAGCTTCAATAAATGCTAACAAAAGAAAATATAACAGCAAAAGGGTATCCAATCCTTCTCTGAGAAACTCACCTAATTTGGATAATCTCGAAAGCAGTACATTTTCTGATGGCATATTGCCTCAAATTTCTTACTTTTCGCCTCCACCAAATGACTATAATGATACTGTTAGCCCTAATATAAATACAAATGTAAATACAATAACGCAAAACTATGACGGTGCTCTGGACTCCTCGTCGATTCAGACTCCACCACCTTTAGATGAATATGTGGGGTCTGACGAAGAAGTTCCCCCATATCGTGAAAATCTACATAAATACCTCGATTTATTTTCTTTTGACCCTAGGTTTGCTCCTGTATTGCGTGTCAATAAGGCATTGGTCTCAGATAATGATATTCTTGGTGTTTCTATCCAACATTTCAAAGAATTTAACCTCCTTCCTCCTGGTATCGACCTTTGGAGAATTCATCATATAGACGACTTGGAATATAACGATATGTTACCAAATATTATTCCAAGCGTTCCTGTACGTAGAAACCATGACACATTAGCGGAGGACTTACGACAAATAGAAGAAATGGAAGCTAATCAAAGTAGAATTCAAGCACAGGTTCAGAACGACGTGCAAAATCGAATAACTACAACAGAAATTGACGACCTGGATACGCAACTAGCTTGTATAATGTCTTTAATTGACATTGACCAAGAAAGAAGGCGTAATTATCGTGGGTTCAGGTACCAATCTCCTACATCTTCTAGCTAAAACCCTCACTCTATGCATTTCCAAAAAAAACTTATTACATAATAGTTTATATAATCAATAATATTCATCCTCATCTTATCGTACTATTAAAGGGCACGAAGCTTCAAAAGCAGACGAACGTATCAATTAAATACTATTCAAATAATGTCAATACCAGAAGGATTCACAAAGGTTAGTGAAGATGTACATGTTTCACAAGATAAAATAGACTCCAATCCATATGGACCAGATCCAGCGGATTTCTTGTCTAATGTTGGGAATTTCGAATTAATTGAAAGTACTTTAAGAGAAGGTGAACAATTCGCCAACTCCTTCTTCACTACCGAGAAAAAGATAGAAATCGCTAAGGCTTTAGATGATTTTGGTGTTGAATATATAGAACTTACTTCTCCTGTGGCTTCTGAGCAGAGTAGAAAAGATTGTGAGGCCATTTGTAAACTTGGCTTGAAAGCTAAGATTTTGACCCACATTAGATGTCATATGGACGATGCAAAAGTAGCCGTTGAGACTGGTGTTGATGGTGTTGATGTTGTCATTGGCACATCCCAGTTTTTAAGAAAATACTCTCATGGTAAAGACATGAACTATATTGCACAATCAGCTGTGGAAGTGATTGAATTTGTCAAGTCCAAGGGAATAGAAATTAGATTCTCCTCTGAAGATTCTTTCAGATCTGATCTTGTTGATTTATTAAATATCTACAGAACCGTGGACAAAATTGGTGTCAATAGAGTCGGTATTGCTGATACTGTTGGTGGAGCTAACCCAAGACAAGTTTACGAATTAGTTAGAACTTTAAAATCTGTTGTGAAGTGTGATATTGAATGCCACTTCCATAATGATACAGGTTGTGCTATTGCAAATGCTTACACTGCGTTAGAAGGAGGTGCAAAATTGATCGATGTTTCAGTTTTGGGAATAGGCGAAAGAAATGGTATTACACCATTAGGAGGTTTGATGGCTAGAATGATTGCAGCTGATAGAGACTATGTTTTGTCCAAGTACAAGTTGCACAAGTTGAGAGACTTGGAAAATTTGGTAGCTGAATCTGTTCAGGTTAATATTCCGTTCAATAATCCAGTTACCGGATTCTGTGCATTTACACACAAAGCTGGTATTCACGCTAAGGCTATCTTGGCTAATCCTTCTACTTATGAAATATTATGTCCGTCTGATTTTGGTTTGACTAGATATATTCATTTTGCTAACAGATTAACTGGTTGGAATGCAATTAAGTCTAGAGTTGATCAATTAAATTTGCATTTAACTGACGAACAATGTAAAGAAGTGACTGAAAAAATTAAAAAGTTGGGTGATGTAAGACAATTAAACATTGATGACGTCGATTCTATAATTAAGGATTACCATTCAGACGTTAGTTCATAAGTAAAATGCTTATGCAGTAATTAAATATATAAATCTAAAAAGAATCGTAGCCTATGTTAATTCTTAAATATTATGCCTTCTTATGAATAATATCTGTCTGTAAGGTCTTGTTAAGCGTTATTCTCTAAAATTTCAGCAGGCGAATCTGATCCATTATCACCATCGTCGTCGTCATCATCATCGGAGATGTTAATTGGTATAATTGTTTTCCTTCTCTGGAAATCTTTTATATGAGCTCTCATTAAGGCATCGCTTAAGTTAAGCAATGTTGATCTTGCTTCTGGCTTTGGAGGAGCTACGCTTCCCAAATCCATTTCTTCTTGAGGAGTGTCTGTATTCCTTCTAGATACAAATTCTGAATTCCTGTTACTAGCCAACTCCGCTTTCCTTTCTTCATATGGCCCCAATATAGGTTCATATTTTAAATATACCAACTTTTTGATCGCTAAGTCAACTTTCCTTTGAACTTCGTATGGGAGATGGATGGTCTTCGAAGCTCTAAAAAGAGTAACATTAGTAGAATGTTCATTTTCTATTCTGAAAAATATCCACATAAATCTTCTTATAAGTTCTGCAAATGCAATACAAAAACTAGTAACTGCCAGCTGTTCTATCTGGTTGGTAAAACATGCATAAAAAATCCATTGGAATCTCAAAATAATATCAAGGACCATTGCAACATAATAATAAATAGGTTTCTTGAAAATTAAATGATCCCTTAAAAGATAGTTCTTAGAACCACTTTGTAACAATGACCAATCCATTGTAATGTCCCAAGTTGAAGTATACAAGGAGTTTATTATGGCAAAAACAATGAAAGCAATACGATTATTTTCAGATTTCTTGATTCTATATACACTTAACATGCAATAATAAGTAGTAGTAATTGCATATTTCATCATATTTGCCAAGTGTGGAAACCAATCACCAGTATCCATATAACGTCTAATACATTGCAATAATCTGAAAATCGAAGGAAGGGTACTAAAAAATCCCATTAGTCTGGATCTAGATGAACTGCAAACATTGTGAACCATTGAAATACCCTTCCACTGGTGGGCATATAAGCAGAAGAAGAAAGAAATGTTTCCCATGGTATAAGTGAGTGAACATAAAATATCACCCAAGAAAAAATCCCGAAATTCAACAGGGTAAAAGCCAGATAATAATAATCTCCACAAAGCAATAAGCAACCATTTTCTACTTGATGCATAAAATTGATTAAAGGGCCAAAGAAATATCACCAACATACTTCCTAAATATATCCAGGGCCATTCTCTTGCAGGAAATTTAATTGGCCAGAAGTTATTAGTACTAAACCAAAATACCAATGATAGGAGGCAAAATCCAAAAGAAGGTATCAAAAAGAATTGCCTAATATCTAAAGCATTAGCACTGTTAAATTCAAAAATAAATTTATAATTTATCTTAAATTTATCAAATACCAATAAATTAATGCCAAATAATATGAATATGAAGTTTAATAAGAAAAATCCTCCCCAAATTTGTAATAAAAATCTTTCTTCAATAAATTTATTGCCTAATAGATTATACAACGCAGTGTATAATCCCAACACAAATAAAGGTAATCCGAACCCTAAAAACATCCCAGAAGTAAAAGATACTTTATGATATGAAGGTTGCCTGAAGTCGCCATAACTTACATATGCAAAGCTCTTAAGCTTCTCTAAGGAATGCTTTCTATCAGAAGTCTCCGGATCAAAAAAGGTAATATAGATATCTTCAATATGTGAAATTAAATTATCAACGATATCACTGGTTTGGAAGTATGCTTCTGAATCGATTCTCTTTAAGTATGATTCACATATTGAAGCCAGAAGTGCTTTATCATACTTTTTTGTGATCTTCCTGAACGCAGTACGATTTAAGATTTTATATGACTTCAATAAAGAAAGAGATCTATATTGTTCAAAAGTTGCTTCCTTTAAATGATGCCGGGCATAAAGATAAGGGACCCCGAATCTCTCTCTCTTTGACGCATAGTCTCTACTTCTATTATGGTTATCATTATGAGGAGCAGTATCCTCTATATTAAAATTAACAGAATCTGAAGACGAATTTTCATTTTCAATGTCGAAGTCAATTCCTCCGTTTCTAATTCTGTTTTCCTCGAAATTCTTATCATAAGAACTTTTTTGTGTGTCCATTGAAATATCACTATTATTATTTTTCTTATATTTCTTCAAAAAGACAGTGGAAGGAAGTGATGGGTATTCCAATTTACTAAGAGAAGAGAGTGCTTTCTTGGTATGAAAAGCAAAGTGTGTCACGTTAGTGGCTGGCTTTCCTTTCAATTTGCGAAGCTCCATATTCCTTGCTTCCCTTTGATCTTTAAGTTGATATAATTGATTCTGCAAAAATAAAAATTTCTCATAAACCTCTCTTTCTCTTTCGATATAAAATATGTTCACTTTCTTTAGTTCCTCGTCTAGCCACTTCATGAAGTTTTTAGTCTGGTCTTCCATACTAGTATCCTTCGCAGGTTGACGAATCGATCCAAATATTGATGCTTTCCTACGAAACATCAGATTCTTACCTAATATATCACCATCTTCATTTCTTCCTATATCAGGATCATTAGGATCATTATCACTATACACAGTAGTGTCATTATTATCTGGTGCGAGAAGCAATGGTGTTTTGTCGTCTGTCTTTATATAGTTTCTTTGATCGTCCTGAACCAGCAGAGTTATTTTTTTTATTAGCTTTTTACCTTGTTTGTAATTGACATATTGATCTCCCCATTCAGGAACTACGCCTTTATTTAATGATTCGCCAAACTTCATTACTGAAGCAATGATGGTAATACGTTTTTAAAATTTCATGATAACTATTTTCCTATTTATATACGTGGCACGTGCCATTCTATAAAATAATTTAATAATATTATTGTATTACATTAGTTAACCTTCATATTTCACATAGAGAGCATCTATGAAATGTGGGTGTTTGATACCTGGTTCTTTTGCTCTTTTGAACCCTTCAACGGCTTCTGCAACCGACCATCCTAACCTCTCTACTAAATAGCAACAAATCAAAAACCCGGTTCTATTAAACCCATAGTGACAGTGAACTGCAATTAAAGGATTTTCTATGTCAGTTTCAGATAGTATATCATCAACTAAATCAATGAATCTTCTAGCAGCTACCTGATCTGGTACTACCTTAGATACAGTAGCGTATTTGTAATATTTGATGTGCTTGAACGATTTAGGATTATATGGTGGTATATCAGCAGAAATATCTATAATGGCAATTAGCTTACCAGCAGGCATTTTATCAGTCTCTGTATTTTCACCATAAAAAGAATTCTCTAAAGCAGAAGGAGAGTGGATATCATCGTCCTGTCTCAACGTTTTCATCCCTAGAAGTGGTGCTACTTCTAATCCACTCTTATTACGAGTAATACTTCCAGAAACAGGCTTTAATTTTAGCCACTTCAATTCATTTTTTAACCCCCATTTATCACCGGATATTTCTGCCTTAACTTTAAGAACCCATGCGGCTGATAATCGTAATCGTTCTGGAAATTTCAGCTCTATGTGATTGAGAACCATTCCGCTAACTAGTTCAGGTTTATTTAAAAGTAATGAATGGCCAGCATCATGTATTTCTATAGTAGATGAAACTTGTTTTTTGAAGAATGTGCTCAAAAAATTATGGATATCCAGGGTATTCTTTACAGAAGTTATTTGATCATCCACACCTCCTATCAATAAGACTTTCTCATATGTCTTAGTATCAAATGGATTATTATTGAATTTTGAAATGGCCATTATCAAGTCTGAATAAGAAGATTTTTTGAATCCATGTACATACTTCAAAATGATATTCGAATTAATGTCAATGTTCCACCGCAATTGCCTTAATTTTGTGTGTGGTTTTTCTAATTTCAGTTTCGAAAGTTGTCTTGATACACTCTTGCTATCTAAACCCTGTAATCTGTCCCATATTCTAAATGAACTGAAGATCCACGGAAAACAATCAAAAAACTTGAGCATAGTAAGCCCGTGGTTAGTTGAACTTATATGTGTTTCAGATATATCATCAACTAAAGGTGGCGGGGATAAAAGTACCAAACCTTCCACTTTATGTTCTGGTAATTTTTTAGCTACCTTAATAGACAAATGAGTTCCCATAGAATGTCCAATAAGAACAATTTTTTTCTCCTTAGGGATATTTTGTTGGATAAACTCATAAATAATATTAACTATCAGTTCAGTCTTGAAGTCTTCCTTGGTCATCATCGAAACGCTAGACGAGATTTTATTTATTTCTTCCTCAGTAAATTCTGTTATTGACTTCATTTTAACAGAAAAATCAGCTTTGGAGTTGCCAAATCCAGGTAAGTCTAAAGAAAAGACCTCCAGGCATTGTGATAATAATCCCATAAGGGGTTCAAATTGAGACATCTGTCCTCCCAATCCATGTATGAACAATAAAATAGGAGTTTCGCTTAATTCTTTATTCACATCTAAGGTATCTAGAAGTGCTTGGTTAGACTCGTTTCTCATAAAATTGATTAGTGGATGTGGTATGTGCAATGAGCTAAGTGATAACTCATCTATAGAAATTGTCAGTTGGGAACTTAAGTCTAATGTGGTAACTTGAGCATATTTGGCGATTAGCGAACAATCATTCGGCTCACTATCCAATACAAACCTTTCAAATGTATTTTCGTATCCACAAAGCCGTATCTTTATGAATTCCACGAGTTTCTTATAAAAGGAACAAGTCTTCCCCAGTTGAAGCTCGCTAATGTATTCTAATTTTCTTGATAAATCACTCATCCTCGAGAATTCAATCCAGTGTGTTGTTAAGGGTAATTCTCACAATGAGGTCTTGTTTACTTGGTAATAGATTTCGTTGGACAATAAATATTTTGTTTAATCTTAAAGTAGCCGTATGAAGCTGACTATTAGGTTATACAGGTTAAACCTCAGTATGCAGTTTTGTGTAACTTTGCTAAATTGATTAGATCAACTTTAACGGCACGTAATGCTCTAAGTCATATTATAGACTTATTGGTTACAATGGCTTCATCTAGACGATATTCGTCAAATGACGATATCAGCTCTTTTGATGACCTAGATACATCATTAGATAGAGCTTTGAACCATGCATCTAATAACCTTTTTGGTTACTCTAATAGTATAGGCAGTTCACGCCAAAGTACAAACAGCTCTACTGGGGCGATTCCATTAACAAATTATCCTGGGAAAAGAAGCAGTATGGATATCATGGATGATAGTGATGATGACTCACCGCTTATTGGCAACTCGCATCAGAGTAGGTCACTTTTAACACCAACTACCTCACTCAACGGCAATAGAGTCTTGGGAAGTAGGCCCACTAGCATTCGTCAAAAATTTATCGGATTTGCAAGATATATCACTAATGAGTATAATCAACTTCTTATGCGTAGCAAAGGTGAGGAAAGTGACCATTTAGAGTCTGAAAGGTATATTTCACCTCGAAATAATATAAAATCGGGAAGAAGATCTTATCCTACTAATGCTATTTCCAATGCTAAATACAACCCTATTACTTTTATCCCAGTCATACTATACGAGCAATTCAAGTTCTTTTTTAATTTATATTTTCTTTTAGTTGCATTATCCCAAATTGTTCCTCAGTTAAGAATTGGCTTCCTTTCATCTTACATTGTTCCACTTGCTTTTGTTTTAACAGTCACCATGATGTAGGAAGCGGGTGACGATATTCAAAGACGTAGACGTGATAGAGAACAGAACTGTGAGTTGTATGAAGTTCTAAATCATACTTCATTATCCCAGGATATAAAATATGTGCAATCCAGAGATTTAAAAGTGGGTGATCTTGTAAGAATACATAAAGACACCAGGATTCCAGCCGATATGGTTTTATTACAATCATCTGATACAACTGGTGAATCGTTTATAAAGACAGATCAGTTGGATGGTGAAACTGATTGGAAATTAAGAATCGCTTGTCATGCAACGCAATCTATTACTAGTGTTGATCATTTGGTCAATAATATATCTATTATAGTTAATAAGCCTACAAAATCGATCCATCATTTTAATGGTAAATTAATTCATCATCCTCAACAACAAGCTGGATCAGTTAGTCCTTCAAGTAATAATCAAACATATGCCTTAACTATTGACCAGACGTTGTGGGCTAATACAGTGTTGGCCTCCGGTACAGCGATTGCAATGGTTGTGTATACTGGTATTGAAACAAGACAGCTGTTAAATACTACGAAATCTGGTGTGAAAACTGGCCTATTGGAATTAGAAATTAATAGCTTATCAAAAATTTTATGTGCTGTTGTTTTCTTACTTTCGGTATTTTTAGTATTAGCACATGGTTTCCCATTGAAGAAGACTTGGTATATTGATATCATGAGATTCTTAATCTTGTTTTCTACTATTATACCGGTTTCTTTAAGGGTGAATCTTGACTTAGCAAAATCTGTTTATGCGTCACAGATTCAAAAAGATCAAGAAATATCTCAAACAATTGTTCGTACATCTACTATCCCAGAAGACTTGGGACGAATTGAATATCTATTAAGTGATAAAACTGGTACATTAACACAAAATGATATGGAAATGAAAAAATTGCATCTAGGCACTGTAAGTTATGCTGGAGATTCTTTGGATATTGTAACAGACTATGTGGGGAAAATGAATCTTTCCAGTGATAGTTTGAAAAAGAAAGATTTGAGTTCAAAAGTTTGTGACATCGTTTTAACCTTAGCATTGTGTCATAATGTCACACCTACATATGATGATGAAAATGACTATAGTATTGTTTCTTATCAAGCTGCTTCCCCCGATGAAATCGCAATAGTTAAATTCACAGAGCTGGTAGGTTTGAGATTATTCAAAAGAGATAGAAATTCTATTTCATTACTTCATTTAGCAACGAGCCAGCAAATGGATTTTGAGATATTGCATATCTTTCCTTTTAACTCTGATACAAAGAGAATGGGCATTGTAATTAAAAATGTTCAAAAAGATGAAATTTGGTTCTTACAAAAAGGTGCTGATACTGTGATGATTAACATTGTTAATTCAAATGACTGGTTAGAAGAAGAAACTAGTAATATGGCAAGAGAAGGATTAAGGACTTTAGTTGTCGGTCGTAAGAAAATTAATAATGCTTTATATAAGGATTTCCTTGATAATTACAATAAAGCATCTTTATCAATGCAAGATAGAGATATCGCTATGCAGAAAATTATTAGCCATTATCTTGAACAAGATTTGGAGTTACAAGGATTGACTGGTGTTGAAGATAAATTACAAGAAAATGTAAAAACATCGATTGAATTGTTAAGAAATGCTGGTATCAAGATATGGATGCTAACAGGTGATAAAGTGGAAACTGCAAAATGTGTTGCCATTAGTGCAAGATTAATATCAAGAGGACAATATGTTCACCAAATTACGAAAGTTAGTCACTCAGATGTGGCCATCAATCAGTTAGAATATCTTAGATCAAATTCTAATTCCTGTCTCTTAATTGATGGAGAATCTTTGGGTGTCTATATGAAACATTATAGGAAAGATTTTTTTTCTGTTGCTTTACATTTACCTTCTGTTATTGCATGTAGGTGTACACCTCAACAAAAAGCAGATGTAGCTTTGGCAATTAAAGAAATCACCGGTAAAAGAGTTTGTTGTATTGGTGATGGAGGTAATGATGTCAGTATGATTCAAAGTGCTGATGTCGGTGTAGGTATTGTTGGTAAAGAAGGAAAACAAGCTTCTCTAGCTGCTGACTTCAGTTTAGATAAGTTTTGTTACTTACTGAAGTTACTATTATGGCATGGTAGAAATTCATACAAAAGGTCAGCAAAATTGGCACAGTTTATTATACATAGAGGGCTCTTAATTTCGGTTGCTCAGGCTGTGTACTCTATATCATCTGCCTTTGAACCATTAGCTTTATACCAAGGTTGGTTGATGGTCGGTTATTCAACTTTATATACTATGGCTCCAGTTTTTTCGTTGACCTTAGATTGTGATATTGATGAGCATTTAACTAAGTTGTATCCGGAATTGTACCAAGAATTGACTTTAGGAAAATCACTATCATTTAAGACCTTTTTCATGTGGACTTTTATCTCACTATATCAAGGAAGTGTAATCCAATTCTTGTCTCAAAAATTCCAGTCTTTAGCCGTAGATAAATTTACTACTATGGTTGCTTTGTCTTTTTCAGCCTTAATTTACAACGAATTAATCATGGTTATTATGTCTATAAACAGATTCAATAAGACTATGCTTGGAACTATCGTTTGCACATTCCTCATTTACGTTATTTCGGTACCATTTTTGAGCGAGTACTTTGACCTTGCTTACATGAGTTCTTTTTCTTATATTTGGCAAGGTGCAGTATTATTGGCAATAAGCTTGTTTCCAGTTTGGCTCACAAGATTCATCAATAGAAAATTACGCCCACCAAGTTATGCAAAAGTTCAACAAGATTAGTTATTATTTTACACCAAGATATCAAGCTGATAAACATATAGAACATTAATATACTAATTCTTTAACTTAAATCTTGTATTGACTGTCTTTATAACTGCCTAATTAATTTACTACGAAAGCACCAATAATGATCCCAAAGACTCTCGTATCATCATTAATATTCACCTATTAACAATTCATATATTGATTACACTCTTCGAAGATAAATTGTCAAAGAACTTCATCTTACCTAAGAAAGTAATATGGAGTTTTCTTTTTCAGAAAGAGTCAAACGTTCTTTAACCTATATTAATGCTTCTGAAATGAGAAGGCTTCAAAAATTCTAGTGATCCTTATAGAACATTGCTATTTGATTTCTAGAACCAAAGCCCTACCGTGCTCGGCATTTGCTCAATCATTAGTCACCGATTATCGATCATAAAGAACCAATAGATAATCAAATTTCTATACGACGGAACGTTTTCTTTGTGAATTTCACGTCTTGTTTACACGTCTTTATTTACAAGGCTTGTTTATACATCTTGCTTACATGTTTTGTTTATATAACTTATCTACACGTCTTATTGCCGATCCTTTGTTTACATCTTGTCTACACGTCTTGCTTATATGTCTTAATTACACGTCTTGCTTACACGTCTTGCGTACACGTATTGTCATCTCTCATCCACATCCAGCTCTTTTTGCATATAACTATATATGTCTACACGTATATCATGTGTGCGCCTCTTACAACCTGTGACCTCTATTTACATTTTAACGGTTATGGCTAATATATTTTTGGCTCCTGCCGATAAAAGTGCTGCGATTTTTTGAGAAAAGGTATTCTCTACATAAAAGTAGCAAAGTTCGTATAGAAGTCTTTTTAAATCATTATGGCAGTTTCATGATTTGCATCAAGTGATTACTTGTAGTTATTGTTATATTTCCAAGTTCATGAATCACCGTAATTAAGGGTTTACATGATTATGAAATTAGGGTCACTAAGGAGCCGTTATCAGTTGTTAACCTTGTACCCTTTACAATAAAAACTGCTATATACACATCTCATTTAGCTTATCTTGGTCACCACTTATGTGAGATGACCCCCAAACTTGTAATCTAATTTTGTACACAATAAGTCTTTCCCAACAACACTTTCTGAGATATGCACCTCGTATAAGCTTTCCATATTAAGTAACATTTGGTTGTAACTAATGTGGTCCGGTTAGTAACTTGTTCTATCCTAAGTAGCAACCCACCCGAGCCTCGCCATGTATGCTAAAATTGATATATTTGGCTTATGTAATCCACTAAAATGTCAGATCATGTATTGTGATCGGGCCATTATTCTGTAGCATTGTGGCACAATTACTACACATACAAATTTTACGTATTATTTAGAATAAAATTTGTAAATTATAAATAACTCAAGATCCCCAACCAACTGAGTCGAGGTTTGTACTAGACTACTTTTAAAAAATATCTCATACAATACCATCTTTTATACTACTTGCTAATCATAATGTACATGTTCCAATATAAACCAGTGAATAGAGCTTCATCTGCTTTGGTTTTAGGTTACTTGGCTATATCATCAACTGTTCCATTTTTATTATCTTACAGAGAAACCAATGGTAATAATTATGCTGCCATGAAGGGAACTATTAGTCTTAGATCTCTCTTTAATAAGATTTAAAGATTGCTTCTTCTTTTACTGTATTACGGGAATTTATATTGCATATTCAATTTTTATGGGACGTGAAAGTAACGAATACTGCACCAATAGATGTGGTGTTAGTACGATAAGGTTTTTTTTGCATTTTTTTGTTCTTTTATTTCATGCTAACCTAGCATTTAAAATATTTAGGTTTTAATAAATTAATTACATATTTGAAATTAATTAGAGTTGTAGTTTCTAGTAAGATAAGTGGTGATGTAGTTAGCCATGACTAGAGTTTTTTAGTGGGGTATGAGAATGAGGTGATCAGGAAATTGATAGCGGAATATGATTTATGCGGAATATTCGATATGTCACAAAAATTGCGAAAAAAAGCCACTGTAGTGTTTATACTTTCTGATGATGTTAAAAAGAGAAGGATAAAGAGTATTTTCTAATGCATTAAACATCTAACTTAGGTTGAGAAGAGCCAATGGGGTAAGATATAGAAGTAAGCATACCTCAAGGTATTATAACAGGATATTAGCCCAGCATGCCTCCCTTTGTGTAATAATAAAGAGTGGGATCAGAAGCAGAATATTCATCAATTGCTGCATACACTTCATAAAGTTCGAGATAAATAAGTATATTCAAGTTCTATGTACATAAATTCAGTTCTTATCCCAATGGGCACCTTGAACTAATTGTTTTGGGGTCTTTAATCCTAATGCGGCTTCGAAAATAGTAGTCTTGTTACTAATTGATAAATCACCATTCTTCATTAATTCGTTTTTTAAAGTAGAAGCAAGTTTCAATGATTCTTTGTCCTTGAAATCTTTAGGATTGAATTGCAATTCTTCCCATTTGCCTTTAACGACTTCGTTGATTCTTTTACCGAACTTTTCTTCGTTGATATCTAAGGTAAAGTTTTTTTGCAATAAGAACTTATTTCTTGGAGTTTCATCTAAACTCTTAATTACAGACGTTGGCAAGTGGTAAGGATATTTGGACTCAATTAACGCTTCCTTTGCTACAGATGCTACTCTGGAGGTCAAGCCAGGATTTACCGAAGTAGATTTACCGTAAAAGAATGTGCTACCATTGACCTTAGGTGTATATGTTTCAACAGTTAATTTCTTTGAAGGGATAACTGGAGCATCAGCAATTGCGCTCTTCTTTTGATTGAATCTTGGTTTAGAGTCTCTTTTTGGTAGTCTGGCATTTCTATTAGTTACAGGTGGCTTTTCGGTAGTGGTATTTTCCCTTGGTGTTTTAGCTTTAGTCTCCCTTGGCGGTCTATTTTCTCTAGGTCCTCTTGGTGGTCTATCGTCTCTAAACTTCTTGTTTTCATTGTTTCTGTAAAATTTCTTAGCATTATCTTTGAAAGTATTTGAAGCTAATGGGTGGTCTGCTACTTTCACTTTGACATCTGTTCTTGTTGCAGGAGATGTTGTGCGAGGAGTAGGCTTCTTTAGTCTTTTTTCATTTAAAATTGAGGTAGATTTAGCACTAATCTTGTCTATTCTGTTTAACAAGTCCGATAAAAATAAGGAATCCTTGGACTCAGTAGAATACAACCTAATGTTTGTTCTAGACAAACCTCTGCCAAGCGATCTGAACATTCTCCTCCGTTGTATAATTAAGGTGTGTTATCTAAAGACTCTAAAACGTTCTTCAAGTGCTATTTTTTTCAGTGAGCTCAGAATTTTTTCGGATTCTTGATTTCCTAATTAGGAAATTTCTACAATATATTCAAAGTTAATTTTTGAATAGTCATAAGTCCTAGTAAATTAGATTATTACAATCTTATACACTTAAAATATAAATTAGTTTGTTGAGGTTAGTTAGATATTTTAATTATCATCTTCGGAATTTAATCCATTCTATTTTTGTAAAAGTTGCAAAATTAAAAAAAAAAATATAAAAAAATAAAAAAATTTTATAAATTAAATAGTCCTGAGTAATTAGTTGATTCAATGCTTTATATACTTATACAATTATTACTCATCTAACTAAAGTTATCATCAAATGCAGTACAGAGAGTACAAGCATATGTTACTTTCACATATCAAATACGAAAAGGGCAAGGGCAAAGTTTTCTAAGAACTTTGAACCTACATCGAATTCCTTGCATCCATAAATCATCTTACGAATTAGTAAATTAAAATGGGGGAAATTTTAACCCTGGCGATTCTACTTTTGCAACACCCACTTTTCGCAATTAAGCAGTTCTGTGGTATAATCAATGATTACAATTGTATACCGAAAAGCAACATCCTGAACATCCACCAAGATCATTTCGAAACACTATAACGAAATTGCATGGTTCTATATCCGACCAATACATTATGTGGGGTGCAATCACACGGTTGCTATAATTCTACATTGCATAGTTCTGATTATATAGATTAGGAATAGATACCCAATAAAGGAAATTGGCCACTATAACTAGCAAAAAGATATTGTCATCAGTAATTACTTTATTTTCACTAAGTACTACCTCGTCTACCGTGAAGTCCCAGTTCCTTGTAATTATGTTATACCGACAGCGTTCCCTCCTGTACACGAGAAAGAGGTGTGTCTGTTACCCGCAAGTTAATGGATTTTCCAGCCAATGGGATCGCGTATTCCAAAGCCAAATTTGTGCTCCGGACCTACTGAAAAATTGAGAATTGGTTGGTTGTTCGGGCTCAACGACTGGATTGAGATTTTTCATACTTAATTCATTCATAGAATTGATATTTTTTTTTAACACTTAAAGATTTATATATTAATTCTTTATTTAACATTGGAAAGTATATAATGTTGTCAGCTCGTCCTGTTTTACGTACTGCTGCTCGTTCAGCTGCTGCTGTTGCTAGATCTTTAAGAGTTGTATGTATTTTTTTGTTGAATCCAAATATGGTGGAATTGCCAATGAATTGTATTTGATTTAATTGAAAACACTAGATCCCAAACGGAATTCGAACCTGGAAACGATAGCATTTCCACCACGCTTGTACCCAACAACTACTGGTGGACTCAATTGGCACCAAGTGTTACTTTTTGAATAGCGGAGACTTCCACGTAGAGGACATAGAAAATTGTCACTTAATCAATTCAATTTAGGTTTCTCAGGGAGACAATCTCAAGAGTAATCCGCTATTTGTTGATGGATTAATTATACTAACTATATCATAGGCTAGACCAACTCAAGTTGCTTCTCTTCGTTTTGCTTCTGCCAAGGCTGCTCCAACTGAAGTTTCTTCTATCTTAGAAGAAAGAATCAGAGGTGTTTCTGATGAAGCTAACTTAAACGAAACCGGTAGAGTTTTATCTGTTGGGTATGTATTATTTACATCATTGTCAACTTGGGAGTCCATCCCATACTGATCGGTCTCGAGGTCGGATTCGACCAATTGGATTCGATTATTAGTGGACAAGTTTTTCAACAAGAGTAATGTACTAACATAAGATTATAGTGATGGTATTGCCCGTGTTTTCGGTTTAAACAACATTCAAGCTGAAGAATTAGTCGAATTCTCTTCTGGTGTTCAAGGTATGGCCTTAAACTTGGAAGCTGACCAAGTCGGTATCGTTTTATTCGGTTCTGACAGATTAGTCAAGGAAGGTGAAACCGTCAAGAGAACTGGTAAGATTGTTGATGTCCCAACCGGTCCAGAATTATTAGGTAGAGTTGTTAACGGTTTAGGTCACCCAATCGATGGTAAGGGTCCATTAAACGCCTCCTCTTCTTCCAGAGCTCAAGTTAAGGCTCCAGGTATTTTACCAAGAACCTCCGTTTTCGAACCAATGCAAACTGGTTTAAAGTGTGTTGATGCTTTAGTCCCAGTTGGTAGAGGTCAAAGAGAATTGATTATTGGTGATCGTCAAACCGGTAAGACCACTGTCGCTTTAGACACCATCTTAAACCAAAAGAGATGGAACGACGGTGCCGATGAATCTAAGAAGTTGTACTGTGTTTACGTCGCTGTTGGTCAAAAGAGATCTACCGTCGCTCAATTAGTTCAAACCTTAGAACAACACGATGCCTTAAAGTACTCCATCATTGTTGCTGCTACTGCTTCTGAAGCCGCTCCATTACAATATATTGCTCCTTTCACTGGTTGTGCTATTGGTGAATGGTTCAGAGACAATGGTAGACACGCTTTGATTGTCTACGATGATTTATCCAAGCAAGCCGTTGCCTACCGTCAATTATCATTATTATTAAGACGTCCACCAGGAAGAGAAGCTTACCCAGGTGATGTTTTCTACTTACACTCTAGATTATTAGAAAGAGCTGCTAAGATGTCTGATGCTTTAGGTGGTGGTTCTTTAACTGCTTTACCAGTTATTGAAACTCAAGGTGGTGATGTCTCCGCTTATATTCCAACTAACGTTATTTCTATCACTGATGGTCAAATTTTCTTGGAAGCTGAATTATTCTACAAGGGTATCAGACCAGCTATTAACGTCGGTTTATCTGTCTCCCGTGTCGGTTCTGCTGCTCAAGTCAAGGCCATGAAGCAAGTTGCCGGTTCCTTAAAGTTGTTCTTGGCTCAATACAGAGAAGTCGCTGCTTTCGCTCAATTCGGTTCTGATTTAGATGCTTCTACTAAGCAAACCTTAAACAGAGGTGAAAGATTAACCCAATTATTAAAGCAAAAACAATCTTCTCCATTAGCCTCTGAAGAACAAGTCCCAATCATCTTCGCTGGTGTTAACGGTTTCTTAGATTCTGTTCCAATTGAAAGACTTGCTGAATTCGAAGAATCTTTCAAGGCCCACTTACAAGCCAACGAAACCGAGATCTTAGATGCCATCAGAGTCAAGGGTGAATTATCTAAAGAATTATTAGAAAAGTTAAGATCTGTTACTGAATCTTTTGCTAGCTCTTTCTAAATAAGAAAGTCTAACATTCTATGATTCTTTCAACTTTTATGATCTTTGTTTTCTTGTAATTTAATTCTTAGAAGACATGAAATGTTTATTTTATTAGATGACTCAATTAGGCATTGCTTTTTGATTTTGAGAAGAATTCAAAAATAAGAAAAGAATTTTTATTTGAATAAATTTATGTATTCCGTTTAATCATAATTGTAGTACGTGTAGCTTAAATGTTTTGTGTTGGAGAAGTGTCAGGAATTAGAAAAGTCCGCGTTCTCAAAAAAATTGCGTACTTATATCTTCCAGCATTGATAGAGATTAATTGTTAGATGGCCAGATCAAAGAAGTCGTCTAAGATCATTGATCTTTCTGGAACAAGTAAAGAGGCTACAGACAAGTTTGAAATAAAAAATTATGATTATGGAATGGAGCAAAATAATGAAGATTTGCAATTTGAAAAAGACCTAGATTATTTATTGAATGATCAATTGACAACTGAAGCCAGTAGTAAAATATTGTTGAAAGAAAGCGAGGAATTTAGTTATGAAACTGTTAATGTTTCTACTGATACTGGATCAAAAAAAAAAAGTAAGAAAAGATCCAAAAAGATTAATATTGATGCCATTACGAAAGATATCAACGATATAGTGTTTTCAAGTAATGATGAGAGATCTGATACTGAATTAATAGAGGAGGTAAAGGGAAAAGTAAAAACCATCAACGAAGTTTTGGAAAATCAGCATGTAACTTCTAAGAAAAGTAAGAATTCAAGAAGTAAAAAGGCACCTTCAAAAGAAGCCCAAGAAAATGGTGATAAGAAATCAGAAAACAAGGAAAATGACGCTGAATTTTCTGAAACTTGCAATGATTCGATTCCAGAAACTAATAAAAACCGAAAGAGAGATGCAAAAAAGAAGCGTAAACCTCTTCAGAAAAAAGAAGAATCACCGACACCTCTATATGAGCTGCTATCAAAACCTAGTAGTAAATCCAAGCAAGGATCGAAGGAGGAAGAGAAAAATTTAGAGGGTGAAGTAGAGAAATTGAAAACCAAGAAGAAAAACAAGTCCCCTAGGGACAAAAAAGAGAATCATATTGACCAACGCGACTCCAAAAAAGTGGATAAAATAACAACCGAACAAGATTCTAAGCAGCATACTGAAGATAACCAAAAGGATATCGAGGAGTCGATAGAGGATCCATTAAATACTGCGACAACCACAAAGAGATCAAAAAAGCGTACTAAAAAGAAATCTAAATTAACGGTTACACCAGATGTCACACTATCTCTGAAAGAGGAATTGGAAGGAAAAGAAATAGTACCCCAAAATGATGCCGAAGGAAGCAAGAAAAAGGAGAAAAAGAAGAAAGATTTAAAGAAGAAGAAACAAATAAAAAAGGATAAAGAGGATGCCTCAGATGAAGTATCAAATGAAGCATCAGAGAAAGCTGCAGCTAAAGGTTCCATTAGTGAAGTAGAGGGTGAGAATAAAGATGAATCGACATCTGGATCAGAAGACCTTATGGAACCAAATGGAACCTTTAAACTTCTAGGAAACCTTCTGGATTCAGAGGAAAAAAATGATTCTAATTCGTCTGTATCATCAGAAGGAAAAGTCACTTCCCCTGGACCAAGCTATTCTAAAAATGTCAATAAAGCTAACATGAGCAATGATAATTTGAATTCTGAGAATGAATTTCTTGGAATTAAATTAAAGCCTGTAAAACATAGTGGATCTTCCAAATTCACTGATTCCTTACAAACGTCTCCTGCTATTAAAACTATTATTGGATTATCAAAAGAGCAGATCTTGAAATTAAATTTATCTGATGTTAAAATTAAAACCATTGTGTCCTCAACTTCTAAATCAAAATATACTTCAATACTTTTAAACTTTGTATTGAAACATTCGCACGATTTATTTGAAAATCTCATAGAAAAGGAGATGTTTATCTCCCTCTGCATTAATGTGGCTCTTTATGAGTCCCAGGGATTCAAAAAGTATACCGATTCCAACCCTAAAGTTGTCGAAATCGTTGATCGCTTTGATGAATTCAAACTCGAAAATACTAGATCAAAATATACCCCATCTACGAAGAATGCACATAAGAATGATTATGACTATACTATTCTTTCATTTATTGGTCACGTTATATTATGGGCTGTACATCAAAATGACTCAGATAACCGTCCCTTAATCTGCAAATTATCTGATTTAAATATTTCAAATGATCAAATTTATAAGAGTATAGGAGGAAATTATCTTTGGGACAAGTTAAAACGTCATAATACCATCAATTCAAAGAGATGGAAGCATATCATTAAGTTTAGACAACATTTCACTTTAGACGAAGATCAGTTTGTCTTAATCGTTCGGATGATGAAGGTTGGGCAATGAAGGATGCCACTTGAAAGCAGAATAATATTAATTTTTAATTATATAAACTACATAAATATCTTTTGCAAATATTAATCTTATTATGTCGTTTCAAAAAATTATATTTTTTAATTAGTTCTGCGAAAATGAGCACGAATCCATAGGTTGGAACCTACTTACAAACTAATCCTAAATCTTTTTTTGAATAATATGTGCCTTGAACTCATCGTGTTGAAAAAAGAATGGTTTTTGTCTCATGAGTCGTCCAGTGATAGACTCAAATATCTTACTGGTTTGATGAACAAAGGATATGATAAAGCCAGAATAAAGTATGGGGTTATTAAATCATACAGAGTTAAAAATACAGGATCTTTTCTAGATGATTTTCAAATAAGAGAGACTGAAGATTTTGCCTTACTTTTATTATTAGGACCTGAAGAAACCTTTCGAGACCTAAAAGATAAAGACAACTTTTCAAGAGATTTCTTGAAAATCTCGCAAGATCTCGGAGATATGTATAATTGTGATATTCCTGATAAGTATTCAAAACTTTTCAATTTGAATGACATTAAAGTTACTGTGGCAGATCCAATGTATGAAGTGGATGTGTCAGTGGTTGGTCGTGTTCTTAATACAGCAGGACTCAAGAAATATCCTCACGATGGAAAGTTTACAGAAGAATTAGAGTTAACTGCATTCACTTCCTTTATTCGTGGTAGCGGCCCTAAAATGCTAAATTTGATTATAGACATTTTAAAAAATAGAAGCACCAACCCAATTTTCACTGAATTGCCAACTCAAGGTGCAAAAATCAAATTACATGCAGAGGTAATTACACAACACAATTTGGTAGATTATTATACTAAGAAATGTGATTTTGAAATTTCAGACAAAGAAACAATTTTAGTTCGAGTTACGCCAGATGGTAGATTAGTGGATTGTCCATTCGAGGACAATATAATGGCATCAAGAGACTTTACCATAACCTTTTTACATCGAGATATCCTGATATAAACTTTTCATGTATTTTGAGATATATGCATATAAAATGTTAAGCTTATAATTTGCTTGAACCCTCAGTAGATAACCATTCGTAAATAGTAGTAGCATCATTTCTAGCCCAGTTTGCCTTAGCTGTAATGCTATCTAAAGAACTTGCCAAACTTTGATCATAACCTTTAGTTTCTTTACCTCCAAAGAACTTTTCAACTTCCTTCTTTTGCTCAAAAGTAGAAAATCCAGCAGTCGAAAGTGTGACAATAGTTCCTAACATACTAGAAGTTGGAGGGAATATATCATAAATTTCATCCCACTTAGTTACGAGCCACTCCCATAATTTTGTAGTACCAATCTTTCTGTTTCTCATACTCATCATTGGCTTATAGATATCTTGAGGTTTAATAATATCAGCTTTTAATAATAAATCAAGGGTTTTGTCCAATAAATCAGAATCCGTGAAACTACCTAAAGCCCGAAGAGCATCCATCCTTTCTTCAATAGACTTGGAATTTCTGTAAATGTCAAAAAGTTGATCAAAAGTAGTACCATCACCAGTTTTGGCTACTGTTGAGAAGATCGAACCTCTTAAGTTCGGATTGATTGAAGATTTATCTCCCTTGACGAAGCTTGCGAATGCAGACTTTGCATATCTGACTACTTCTTCATGATCGGCAGAAGCAGCAGCAGAAAACAATCTTGTCTTCAAATTTTCTTCTGCAAAAGTATCGTTATCAGTGAATTCCCAACCAATGGACTTTAATTTTGGACCAACTAAATCAACGATAAATTTATTCAATAATTGAATGATGTCAGTTGTTTCATACTTCATTGCGCCCTTAATAGCACTAATTCTGTTTAAAATCTCACTCCAAACAACATAGTTTGATTCGTTTGACCAACTTTTAACTAAGTTCAATAAATCAGCGCTTGAAATATAACCAGACGCAGCTAAAGAACCGGCATCAGCAACTAAACCTGTACGGTCTTCAACCGATAATTTACCACTTTCACCTGCTTTTCCTAATTTGAACCAACGTTCGCTCTCATAAGCAACACGGTAAATTCCAGCTTGTTCACTGTTGAATTTATAGAAATCATCAGCTGGCAATTTAATAGTGGTAGATCTTTCATTTAAGAGTAATGAATCATCAATGCCGTCAGAAGTCCTTAAAGCTAAAAAGATTGGATAAAGCAATTTATCTTCCTCAGGTTTCACATCTCCAGTAGCTAAGAATCTGTTTTGAGTAACCTTTAATTCACCATCTTTTTCATGTACAGTGACAACAGGGAAACCAACATGTTTGGTCCAAATATCCATAACTCCATTGACATTCTTTCCACTAACTTCTGAAATGGCAGCCCATAAATCAGAGGTTTTAGTGTTACCCCATTTATGTCTCTTTAAGTAGTGGGAAACACCCTTAATGAAAACATCTTCACCAATCCATCTGGAAATCATCTTCAACAATGCAGAACCTTTAACGTAGGATATAGCATCAAAAATTTGACTAATTTCGTCGGTTCTTTTAACTTCTACTTCAACAGGATGAGAAGCTCTTAAGGCATCTAAACTCAAAGCCAGTTGCAAAGTTTCTGAGACGTAACCCTCCCAAACTTTCCATTCTGGGTATAATGAGTTACAAGCATACCAAGACATCCAAGTAGCAAAACCTTCGTTTAACCATAATCCATCCCAGAAATCCATAGTTACCAAATTACCGAACCATTGATGAGCTAATTCATGCATAACTACTTCAGTAACTCTTTGTTTCGTGGTGGCATTGGTGTTTTTAGGATCGATAAGTAAATCGACAGTTCTGTACGTAATTAAACCAAAATTTTCCATTGCACCTGCTGAGAAATCGTGAATTGCAACCATATCACATTTTGGAAGAGGATATGGAATATCAAATTTCTTTTCAAAGAAATCAAGAGTTTTAGCCGCAATATAGGCGGAATATTCACCTAAGTGTTCCGATCCTGGGGTTGCATATACTTTAATTGGAACTCTGTGATCATGTGTTTCAACATACTTCAAATCACCAACAATAAAAGCTACTAAATAGGTGGACATCAATGGTGTTTTGTTGAATGAAACTTTCTTTTTGTTATCACCCAATAACTCGGTATCCTTAACGTCCATGTTGGATAATGCTACTAAGTCCTTGTCACAGATAAGAGCAATAGTAAATTCAGCCTTAGCTGCTGGCTCGTCGTAACAAGGGAATGCTCTCCTACAATCAGTGGATTCCATTTGGGTGGTGGCCAAGTATTTGGTTACACCATTTTCTTCGTAAGAAGATCTATAGAATCCAGCCATCTTATCGTTTAATTCACCAGTGAATTTAAGATACAAACTGATTTTAGAGCCTTCTACAAAATCATCTTTGAAAGTGAAGGTGGTGGTTTGTCTGTCTTCATCACGAGAAATTGTGTCTACTTTGACATCATTAAGCTTCACTTCGTGGATTTCTATGTCTAATACATTCAATGAGATATAATTTGATTTTTCAATGACTTCAAATTCTATGGTTTCTTCACCATTAAATGTGAACCCATCAAAAATTGGTTCCAATGTCAAATCGTAGTGAAGTGGCTTAACATTACCAGGTAATATCTCTCTACCTTCAACAGCTTGAGACGAATGTGTAGAGTTTCTTTGAATACACATTTTAGTTAACAATTGTATTTCCTTACAAAAGAAGAAAACAAATTATATTTGGTGGCGAACTTATCTGAATTGTACGGTGCGAGAAACTAACAAACTATATGCTTTATTTAAGCTAGTGGAACAAAATTTTAACACATCTTGGATGTTGACGGTAAACTGCCAAGTAATGCCGTTGATGGCAATGGCTGGCGAAATATTTATATAATTGGGCCCAACGGTCCAGATAGCCGTACTATCGAGAACCATAGGGAGCCACTTAGTCCAATGTGATGCGGAACTTAACGCCATTTGCTGTAGAATTTAGTGCCGTTTCCTGCCGAGCACCTTGCTGGCACTTAGTACACAGACCGGCAGCGAGAGTCACTAGGAGCTATTTTAGGCATGTATATAGCGTACCTACAAGATTTCATTATGTATGTAGAATGTACCATTAAAATGCTTACAACTAAAATATATATACGACATATACAAGTGATTTATGAGTAAATCAGGCTTGTGAATTATGCGGTTCTTTGTATCAAATGAATCCCACTATCACTTTCTACTGGATCGCTAATTTCG